>PVJH01006486.1:53061-101254 GCA_004026705.1 Nesogale talazaci
GTTCCTCTGGGAAGGGGTTATATGTAGATCCTTGTGATCGGTTCTCACTCTCCCCCTCATCTTCCCCGTACTCTCCTGGTATGGCTACTCTCATAGTTGGTCCTGAGGGGTTTATCTGTCCTGGATTCCCTGTGTTTCTAGCTCTGATCTGTACCTGGGTACTTTACATGCTCTTGTTTAGCTGGATTAGGTAGAATTGGGGTCATGATAGTGGGGGTGTGTGTTGAGGGAAAGAGCATTCAACAATTAGAGGAAAGTTGTGTGTTTCATCGGTAGCTAAACTGGGGTCATCCCTGACCCCAGAGAGTCTGCTTTTCTGGTTCTGGGGGCGAGCCGAGGGATTTTCCTAAGCTCTTCTGATGATTCTACCCTGCAAGAGGGTCCCAAACACTATCATTGTGAAACTTAAAAGAACCACCACCACCGAAGCCTGAATGGCAGTTTTCTAATGAACTTGGTGCAGAACCAGGAGAGTGTGTGGCATTCCTTGTGGAGATGTTGCTATACAGGTGTACTTCCCCATATTGTTTGGCTTTATTGCTCTTTGAAGATACGACCTGTTTTGTTGTTGTTGTTTTGTTTTTTGGTCTTTCACATTTTGGGAATTCTTATAATGCTCATACTTTTTCATGATGCCATTGAACGCTCAACAAGTTTTACTATAGTAAAACATGACTTTGGCGTGCACTGGGAAACTGAAAATGTGTGTGGGCTGCTTTTGTGAGAGACCTTCTGTATTGCTCTCACCTGAAACGGAGCCTGCGCTATCTCCGAAGTAGGGCTACATAGTAAGCACTTCAGTTGCTGCTGGCTTTTTGTAGAAACAGACAAATGACACGTGTAAGTGAAAGGCCACTTCCATGTTTTGGAAACACTCCATTTCCATGGCCTGTATTCCCTTCTAGAATTCAACAGTGCAGCTGTCTTTTTTTTTTTTTTTTTAATTCAGTTTTTAAAAACATCCATGTTCCGTTCCAGGAGGATCTTTCCTTGAGCGCGATGGGGTGAAATGAGTGTTGGCATGTTGAGGACCTTGAGCTGGTCCTGGGTGGAGAAGAGAGGCTGCCCTGCAGGGAGGGAGGAGGAGGAGGAGGAGATTGGTGTCAGGAGAATGGGAGCTGAGACGTCATCACAGACCACTGGCTGGGGATGGTGTTTTAAACCCCTTTAAAAGGAGTTCCAAAAGCGTGGGTCTAATTCTCTAGTGAGGAAAAAGGGATGCGATCATCAGAGTCATGCTGGAGGCTGAATAATGTAGGAGAATAGAAGGAAGAGGAAGGTAGCAAGGAACACCACACAGAGGTTATTGCCATGAGTCAGAAGTGAGATGGATGGGGCTGAGGTGGTAGAGGAAATGGAAAGGGGGGGGATGTTTCCCACGAAGAATTAAATGATTAATGGAATGGCTGGAGCAAGGCTGAGCAATCGATACTGACTTACTCTACATCATCCAATCATTGGTGACTCAGAAAGGAATGTACCATGTTTAGAAAGAAAGGTGTTGTATTTGAAAGAGCAAGCTGGCGTGGAAGCATGATGGTCTCAGTCTTCCGAGCTTAAAGTGGCATCCAAGGATCTTCTGGTACTGAGCAAAAGGCCTGAAACTCGGCTTGGAGGTTGGAGCTCAGCAACCCTCTGTCAACACCGGTTGCCATAGATCTATTCCCACTTGGGGACCACTGTGTTCATGGGGTTTTCAATGCCTGCCCTCTTTCAGAAGTAGATTGCCCTAGGCTCTTACAGCTGGACTGGAACTTGTAGCCTTTCAATTAGCAAATGGTTACAAAAGTCATTCACATTACCCAGGGCATCCCAATCAAAGCCTGAGAGCAGGACATGTTCCAAAGATTAAAGTAATGCCGAAGATCAAAGACTGTCCTTTGAGTTGTCAAAGAAACAGAGAACGGGCAGGGTCGTTAGTAGAACCTGCAGGATATGTTTTGATAAAGTGTAGGGAAGAAGAGTTTCAAAAGGGAAAAGCCATGTGGTTCAGAATTCCAAGAGCAAGAATTTGGAGAAAAGGCATGTGGATTTTTTTTTTCTTTAGGAGACTGTTAGGCTGACTTGTCTAGAGAAATGAACCAGAGACATTCAGCTACATATAAGAAATAACTTCATATCAAGAAGCAACTTGACATCAGGAAGGTGCCCCAGCCCCATCTGCAAGCCCATGGAACTGCTGCTGGCCTGGGGCGGTTGCGGAGCTGCTGGAAGGGAGGGGGAAAGCAGGGAGCTCACAGGTCTGAGCATGCTGTCAGGTGGATCCCAGGAGGAGACCTGGCAGGGTGTTGACAGCTCTCAAAGTCGGACGGCCACATGAAGCCACCCCTGGAGGCAGACACACAAGCCCAGTAAAGCCCCAGCAGGAAGGAAAGCCGAAGTGGGAGTGAGGAATGGTGTCTATTTCATCTTGCTCCTACACCAAAAGCCACGCCCCTGGGGAGGTGTCATCAAGGTTTCATTGACAGGTTGAACTCCACCCCCATAGGAGTGTCTAGTTGCCGGTGTCTAACTACTACAGGAACCACTGGGGACCTTCACGATTTAGCATCTTCTCCGAGCACAGTGTTCTGTCATAAGTCCGTGCTTCACAAACCCTGGCCTTTACCAGCCTTTCACTTGGCTTCTTCTCAATCACACTAGCTTCTTATTCCGTATTCATTTCCTGCTACTGGCTGCTCCTGGATGGCCAAACTTTCTGCTTCCTCTGCCCGTCCTCACTCCATCCCTCCATCCTCTGCCTCATGGACCCTATGCAGGATCCTGCTCAGACGCATTCTCTACAGAAAGACCTCGGCTGTCTTATGTCAACGTTACCACCATCCTGTGGCCTTTGAGTCCATTTCATGGTGACCTCCGGTGTTCCAGAGTCAAACTGTGCACCTTCGTGTTTTTAACGGCTGTGTTCTTTTGGAAACAGTGCACTTGGCTTTTCTTTCAAGGTGCCTCTCGAAGGGTCCATTCATATTGCCCCCCTTTCAGTAAGTTAAGTGCTAACTAGGGACTCCAGTCATAATTGTTCTTTATTCATTTACCATGATTTACTGTCTTTTCTGGAGCACAGCATATCTCACCCTTAGTCATCTACTTATTTGTAATTTTTAAAATTTATCAATAAATCATTTTATTGGGGTGCTCTTCTCAGTTGCATTTGTGCATGTGTTGCCATCAATTCCAAAACATTTTCTTTCTGCTTGAGCCCTTGGTATTAGCTCCTCCTTTTTCCCTACCTCCCTCATGGACCTCTAAAATTATAAATTATTTTCATTTCCTACACTGTCCACTTCACCCATGTTTGTTGTTCATTCACCTGGGGGTGAGTTATAAGTCAATCATTGTAGACAGTTCTACATTTTGTCCCCTCTTCTCTCCCCCAACTTTTCCCACCTCCTCATGGTATTACTACTGTTCCTGAGGAGTTTATCTGTCTTGCATTTCCTATATTTCCAGCCCTCATCTGTACCATTGTACATGTTCCTGTCCAGCCAGACTTGTAAGGTAGAATTGGGGACATGTTAGTGGGGGCAGGGGGGGTGAGGAGGGAGCATTAAAGAACTTGAGCAGTGGTTCTCAACCTTCCTAATACCATGGCCCTTTAATACAGTCCTCATGTTGTGCTTATCCCCAACCATAAAATTATCTTCGTTGCTACTTTATGACTGTAATTTTGCTGCTGTTAAGAATAGAGTGACTCCCGTGAAAGGGTCGTTCAGCCTCCAAAGGGGTCCCAACTCATAGGTTGAGAACTACTGAACTACAGGAAGATTGTGTGTTCCATTGGTACTACACTGCACCCTGGCCGGCTCCTCCCTTCCTTGTGACCCATCTGTGAGAAAATGACCATTTGTTTACTGGTGGGTTTTGGGTCTTCTGATACCCGTGACCTGATCACGTTTACTCTCATGATCACACAGGCTGGTATGCTTCTTTCATGTCGACTTGTTGCTTCTCTGCTACTTGGCTGCTTGTTTAACTTCAAGCCTTTATGACTCCAGACTATATCTTTTAATAGCTGGGCATCATCAGCTTTCTTCACCACATTTGCTTATGCACCTATTTTGACATCAGTGAACATGTCGGTAAGTGAGCAACCCAGGTTATTAGAACAAAATGTTCTTGTGTTGAGTGAGTACTTGAGTAGAGACCCAATGCCTGTCTGCTACCTTAAGATTTAACATTTAGACATGTACATAGACCTAATCCCTATTAATATAGTAGTATGTTTATATATGTGCATACCTATATTTGTGCCTCTCAATGTTTTTTGCCTGTATTTTTTCCTTTCCTTCCGTCCCACTATCCTGTTCACCCTTCATTTGACTCTGAGTCCTTTCTCTTGGCTATGTTGCACTTGATCAAACCCCACCAGGCATTCTACGCCTTCCTCACCATCGATTTTAGATCTCATATTGTTCCCTTGCCCTTAGCTCTCCTTTCCCTTTCTCTCATCTCCTCTCCTATGTCCCTCTGGAGACATTTGCCCCATTGTTTTCTCCCTGGATTGATTGTCTTGCCTATCTAATATAGATTGACATGGAAAAAAAAGAAAAAGGAGAAAAAAAGCCTATAAATAGTTCCAGGTCTGTTTGTAGCCCTTCTGGTTGTTTCCAGTCGGATCCGGTGAAGTCCCATGCCTTGCCCACCATTTCCAAAATCTGTTTTCAGGGGCTTCATTGCTTTGCTCCCCTTGGTGCTCCATTGTGCACCATTTGTATTTTGCTCTGGTGTGTGTGTGTGTGTGTGTGTGTGTGTGAGAGAGAGAGAGAGAGAGAGAGAGAGAGAGAGAGTGAGAGAAGACCCGGCATAATATTTGCACTTTGTCTTCGGTGCCGTCCAGTCCCCCTCAGCTCTGTGGGTCTGCGAGAGGGTGTTGTGTCTCGTAGTAAGGCTAGCCTCTTTGGTCATCTCTGTGCATTGGCTGCTGCAAGCAAAAGTGTCCTCGAGGCTCGGTGGACCAAGATGCAATTCTCTCTCTCTCCCCTCCCCCTACTTAGTTTGCTCCTATGTGGTCTGGGCAGACCCCCTCCCCCCCCCCCCCCCCACACACACACCCCATTTTGTTCTCTGTAGTGCAGTCTTTTAGGGAGGGGGGTGGCCATAGCTGGAACGGGGGCTGACTTGTAGACCTTTCTGTGAGTTCACTGCTTCATGCTGTTATGCTGCCCTCGAGGATTTAAAATTAAAAAAAAACAAAAAACTCTAATCACCTTCAAAGTATTCTCCCTTACACGTAACACACTTGTCCACGGAGATGTCGGTCCTGAGGACAGAAGCTCAGTTGTGTTCCATGTGTTCTGGCTCCATGTCCCATCCTGGAACGCTGATGGTAATCCTCACTCCAGGAACTCAGGCCATCTGAAGTTGAGGAAGATTGAGAGAAGAGGAAATGCTGGAAAAACTGTCGCAAACCCTTTGTTCTACAAACCCTTTGTTCAAGAAGTTTGGTAAGGTGAAAAGGAACAAGGCAGGTGGTTAAGCGAACTGGAAGGATTTCACAGTGTTGCTCGGTCGACTGTGAGCCTTTTCTCCTGCATGGCAGTTACCTGTGTCCAGAGGTTGAAAGATCAAGCCGAGAATCAAGAAAACGGGTTTACTGGCTCCCTCAGTTGCTGGACACTGACTCCTGACAGCCAAACCGGATGATAGGGTTTTGGTGTTTTTGCTAAAACGGCATATAATTATTATGAGTTAGAATGGATTTTTTTTTCCCTACTGACAGTTGTACATACCCCCAATGGATGTTTGATAAATGCAGAATTTTAGAGTCTGCAATCGCTTTTTCCACTGCGCAGGTTTAATGGATCCTTTTTTTTTTTTGGTGGCATCACTGCCCTGATGGGAGTAAGAAACCCAGCCTTGCTCTTGGAGAGCTGCTGCTGGATTTGAACTATCAGCCCTGTGAACCGCAGTCCCCCACACAACCACCAGGCCACTAGGGCTCAGCCGGACTCTTTTTTAAGGAAGAGTTTTCCAAACTGCTTCCTGGGGTTCAGTTCTGAAGATCCTGCTGCAGTAGGTTTAGGATTCTGGAGCTGCCAGGAGATTCCTGGAGCTGAGCAAGCCCTCTAGGTGATTCTTACCAACAGGCACCGGAGACACTGCCTACAACTGTTGTCAGTGTTTTTTGCTGCTTGCAAGTCAATTCTGACTCAACGTGACTGGAGTCAGGGCAGAACTGCCCCTGTGGATGTTTGAAACATTTCCTCTTGAGGGAAGTGAAAAGCCTCATTAGTAACAAGTCCTGGTCTGGAGAGAACGCCAGGGCTGTTCACCATGACTCCAGGCCTCCCTCGGTGAGTTTCTTAGAGTAAGAAGAGGGCCTTCTGCTCTCCAGTTTTCACTCTCGGGAGACCGGGTGTTTGCAAGTTCAGCATATGCTTCAGTGACTCAGCAATTCCAACTATACAATTTGGATGTTGCCCCTCTCCAATCATGAAGACAGATGGAATGAACTTGATTAATGAAAACTATACCTTTCCTGTATGAACTGTGTCACCATATAGCAGGGGAGAGAAAGTGGTTGCTGATAGAATTGCACCTAATGAGTACATAGAGAACCAAAAAGTTTGTTAATCACCATTTTTTCAGTCCCTAATGAACTAATAGAGCTAAGCAGTCCCTGTTAATGGCTCGCAAAACCATTAGGTAAAAAAGCTTATGAGAGAGCTGTTTTAATAGAAGAAACAGACTAGCAGAGCCTGATCCGCTGACCTGGTGAACAGCCCCGAGTGAAGCTCCTTATGCATCCCAGGTGATACGATGTGGTAGGGAGAAAAAGTTTAATGTATTTTAAAAGATTACATATGAAAGTAATTTATCAAGGACTCACTAGTGTGTGCAAGAGAGGGGGAGAAAAGAGGAGCTGATATCAAAGACTCAAGTAGAAAATGTTTTGAAAATGATGGACGCATATGTACAAATGTGCTTGATACAATTGATATATGGATGGTTAGAAGAGCTGTAAGAGTTCCCAATACAATGATTTATATTAAAGAAAATTACTGCTGAATACCCATTTTTAATTAATATGCCCCCTCTTTTCCAGGAGCCCTGGTGGCACTGTGGGTTAGGTAAACCTACCCACCATTCGGGGCTGGCTGGTGCCAGCAAGACTTGTAGTCTCAGAAGCCCTGTGAAGGTTTCTCTCTGGCTTGAGTTGGAGTGGGCCAGATGGCAGAGGGTTTGGTTTGGGGATTAAAATCCTATCGACAAAACAATCCAATCCAAATCTGATTACAGACTATACAAGGTATGGAACCCACACCTCGGGTATGCAAGTTGCCCAACCCAGAAGAGTCAAAACCTCGCCTGCAAACCAGTACGTGGTGCTACCCAAGAATGTGTTGTTTGGTTTTTTAGATTTAAGAACTGCAGAATCTCAGGATCTACAATGAAGGACCACCAATGGATTAGAATCTGCGTTTTCACACAATCTTCATGTTACTAACCTGAATTGTACAGTTTTAGGAATATTATGCCAGGTCTATGACCTTGTTTTTTCAACAAATAATTGGTAAAAGCTGGCGGGGGGGGGGTTGCACGGAGATGTGTGTGTATGTGTGTGTGCTGTAATCTCACTTCAGAGTTTTAGAGCCACGTCTGTCCACTGCCGTGTGTGGACCTTTGTGTTCTGATCTGAACAAACCACTGTGTAGATCACGTTTAGGTGACAATTGCATAGAAGATTATATTAAAGGATTATTAATGTTTTAGGGATCATTAATTTTTAATGTGATGATATGTATGCTAAAGTTCTTAGATCAGAGGAAATTCATATTGAGGGTTTAACACCCTCCAGGGATGAGAAGGCTGGAGAAGGAGATGGAAAAGCGTAACTGTTCAGTGATAATTGTTGAAGCTGAGTGGTAGAGCACAGGGACTTGCTCTACTCTTCTGAAAATGCTTATCATAAAAAGTAAAAACAGTAAGCCTTAGAGTCAGTTCTGCCAAATGGCACATAAAGAATTATACCTTATAAAGGCAACATTGAAGGTAATAATAAAATTATATTCAATGTTTCACTATTTCTGGAGAGAGGAACACATTAAAAGGTGGACACATACAAGTTTGAGGCTATGAAACGAGCAGTACAAAATCATATCAGGAAGTGTGCTCAGCATCAGTCACCATATCAAATTAGTGCCATCCTTTCAGAACACTTCACAAAAAGAACAGAGGAAATAATATTTAAGAAAAGAAAGGTGCATTCATTATTTACACATGTGTATGACGAGACAAAAGTAATACAGATACTGACAATGCCCAATCAATAGACCTTTTCAAGTATAATGCCTGGGTACTGCTATCCGATACAAGTGAATTAATAGGTCCTATGATCACATCCTGGGTGTTTCCTAGATTTATGACAGTTATAGCCATTTTACCTTAAAGGCAAATATTCTTAAATTGCTGAGAATTTGCATAACTTTAAATTTCTGAGGTATTTGAAGCCAGACTTCTAATCTATGCTGTTTATACACACAGAGACCTTTCCACCCAGGTAATGGGATGTGTGCTTTAACAAGATCTCCAGGGAATCTGGGGGTCTGCAAGAACCTCATTAGGATCTGTTGAAATGTAGATTTGGATTCCAAAGAGCAGGTGGAAAGTAGATACTCAGCAGTGGGTGGGTCTGGTTGGAACAAACCAGTCTGAAAGCCCTGGGAATGCATTCCTGATTATGCAGTTTTTGTTTCTTGTTGGGGACCTCAGGTCCACTCGAGCAGAGCGCTCCATACTTGTTGCATGTTAAGCTTCCCCTAGCATAGCCTTTCCTGCAGACATCTCCATGCGATTGGATCATTGTTCACCTATTTTAGCTTGACTCAGGATTCCCATGGAGGCTTGCTAAAACAATGTGCTGAGTCCACGCCCAGGGTTTTGCTTTTATGGGTCTAGGGTGGAACCCCAAAGTTTGCATCTATGGTAGTTACATTAGTGTGTCAGTCCAGATAGACTAGAGGAACAAATTTCATAGACACGCATATGGATATAAGGGTACGGTTTATATACAAGAGGAATAGGACATTAAGAAAGCATCCCAACCCAGTCAAGTACAAAGTCATAAGTCTGATATTAACCCATATGTGCGGAATCGGTCTATAAAGTCTCCTTCAGACTCAGAAGTCACAGGTCAGTGGGTGCAGGATTCCAGCACTGGCAGGGGTCTCCATGCTCCTCGCTTCCAGGGCTGAAGGTCCATCAACAGCAGAAGCAACTCATCACTGGCAGAGGTCTCCATGTGGCTGCTTCAGCTTCAGAGGTCTGGCTCCATCAGGGCAAAGCTTAGTGGTCTCTCCGCCGGCTCCTCCAGCTTCTCAGACACTGCCATCTTGTCTTTTCCGTGATTCATCGTCTCTGAGACTAGCTCCCCAAAACTGGGGAAGATAGCTTCTCATCTTCATGAGGGAAATATCATGAGATTTCCCAGAAGGCTCAGGACAAAGCCATGCCCACATAGAGGCCTCATTGGCTACTCAATGGCTATCTCCAGATTAACAGGCTACACTCCACCCCTACATTTCAATCATAAAAGTAACATAAGCACATGACTGCCGTAATAATCTCATGCCAACTTGAGGATATTACGAGTGAAGAGGTGGAGTCAACTGGGTGTGACTGTCTCGTGAGGATTCTGGGAACTTCCTCTCTCCCTGGAGGAGGGCCACACTCTCTCTGCTTCACTTTACTGCTGTTGAGACTCGAGTGCTAGAGGAGCCATGTGGAGAACCCATACCAATGCTTCCATGCTTCCATTGACACAGGATCCACAAGACTTTTCATCCACCAGCCTGTGACCTTCCTGCATTTTGATATCATAGTATATGCTGTGTGAGTCAGAAGAGGTATTTGTAGACTGGATTGGAACTTATGGGCTAATAACAGAGTTAGGGGCTTGATCAGGACTGGGCTGTGATGTTTTCTTAAAATACAATGACTGATATAAAGTTCTTTCATATACATATATGAGTGCCCTTAGGTTTGTTTCTCCAGTCATCCTAGCCTATCTCTAACAGCATGTGTATCAAGTTTCCAGGTGGGCCTCCTGTTCAGACACCCCTTTTTAAGTCATTGCTTTTTGTTTTTAAATCTTTCTAAGTGATTCTAGGAACAGCCACTGTTGAGAACTACTTGTTTTGTAGCGTTTGCGCTCTGATTCGTTAGCTGGGATTTCTCAGCCTTTTTGACAGACTTGACCTGTGTTCAAATTACAGTCAGTCAAAAACGTATAAAGAAGTAGTGCCTCCTTAGTCTTGGGAGGCATCCCTTCACCACTAATTTGCCCTCCACCAGCCACTCCAAAGGAGAAAGCTTAGACTGTCTGCTCCTCCTACAGCTTTGGGAGGCATCTGGGCGTGGGCTCCAAGTCAGAGCCAGCTCAGTTAGCAGTGGATCTGGTTTGTAGATTTGCTAGTACAGGATTTTATTTAGGGGAGTAGCATTAATGCACCCCACCCTCAACTGATGACTAATACATAGGCTTTAAGAAATTATTTAGGTAAAAATTACAAAAAAAGTTGTGGTGTTACGCTGGGCTGTTTATTTCATCCCAAACAAAATATCCTCCTCTTCAGTAGCAGCTCCAATTTTTGCTTCCTCTAATGCCTAGTAACCACAGAGGGGTTTGCCTGACCTCGACATTTCCTGTCCTTTGGACCATTCGGTGCTAGGTGATTTGTCACTGACCCTCTTACCTCAGCGTAATTTGTCACTGACCCTCTTCCCTCAGCGTAATGATTGCCAGGCTTATGCAGGTGGTAGAATGTAGCAGAGTGCCCTTTCTCCTTGGCGCTGAGGGTGGTTTCCTTGCGTGTGTGCCTGTGCCACCCTATCTCATGCCTTCCTCGGTTGGAGGACACCGGTGGTGTTCACTACTTGCTCTTAGAGGAGTGCCCGCATTCATGGCCCCGTTCGCTGCTGTTGCACAGATCGCTCAGCCTGGGATGGTTGGGTCATTCGATGATGCCAGGTGTAACTTCCTGAGAACCCGCCAGCCCATTTCCCACCGCGGCTGCGCCGCACTGCATTCCCCCGAGAGTGGAGGGAGGATCCCATGCCTGACACTCACCAGCCCCTGGTTATTTTCTGATCTCTGATCCGAGCCCTCTCTCCGAGCGAGTGACGCCCATAAACGGCCATTTCATCCTGGAAAGAGACCCTAAGAATACACGTAAGATGACACGCCTGGCGTCATCCTGGCCGGCCGCGGACCAGGAACCGCGGGAGCAGAAATCACCGCCCCGCTCTGGCTGCCCCTGTCCGGCCTGGTAGGCCCGTTAGGGATCTCAGGGCTCCAGGAGGTCTGCGACACGATACTGTCCTGCACCAGGAGATGTCATGAAGGTTCATTGTCAGCGCCAGGACGACAGAGAGACAGCGGGTGCCAGGATCCCGGTGGATACTGCGCACTGCTCGGTGCTCACCTAATACGGGAAGGTTCCAGCTGGAGCCCCGTCGCTGGGTGGAGGGCACTGCATACTTGGGGGTCAGCCCGGCACCCACAGTCTTGCCCAGGCCGCACACGGCAGGAGTGGTTCAGAAACCAAATGGACCATGCTGTTTCTTCACAAAGTTTGTTTCCAGTGTTTCTGGCGTGGTGGCCTTGCTATGAAAAGGAGCGCTCCTGGCGCTGTCAGGTAAGCTCGCGACTGCAGGCTGCAAGGTAGGGGGTTCGCATCCACTCCCCAGGAGTAGGTGGAGAGCACTTGTGTCTGTGAAGACTGACGGCCTGGAAGCCACGCGGAGGGCTAACGCTGAGCCGGAACCAGCCCCAGGCAGGCAGTGGGTTTGCTTGTAGGTTCGTTAGTTAAAACGTTTTATATTTTACAGGAAAACACTGCATTTTTTCATTCGATTGACTCAGCCTTTATCATGAATGGTGTCTTTCAGAAGTTGTGCCCTTTGCTGTGTGATCGCCCTGATGGCTGGGAATAGAGGAAGGGGGCGTGCTGCCTATACTTTCAACATTGAAGCCGTGGGATTCACCAGAGGTGAAAAGTTGCCCGATGTGGTGCTGAAACCCCCGCCCATGTACCCTGTAAGTACCATGATAGCTCGAACCTCATGTTTTTCATGGTTCGGGGAGTATTCAAACTTGGATCGATGACACCCAAACGCATGAGAAAGAAGAGAGCCAAGGTTCGCCTAAAAAACCCCGGGGGGACAAGGTGAATTACTTGGAGACTCACCTGCAAGGTCAGCAGTTCAAACCCACCCCCTGCTCCAGGGGAGACATGGGAGCAAGATTACTGCCTTAGAAACCCAAAGAGGAAATTCTTTTCCAGTTTATAGAGTTGTTATGAAGTTTCAAACTCAGACTCGACTTGATATCAGGGAGCTTAGAAGGCTCACGTAGCTTTAATTGTGAAATTTTAATTGTTTTTCCTTGAACTTTTATAAAAGTCAGAAAACATCATGTATGCTTTTCTATGAATAATCAGCACTATGTGATCGAAAAAAGAAGAAAGATAGTTTTAGATCTTTATATCCTTCTATTGCTCTTTTTTGGGGGGAGGGAGGAGGAGGGCATCACTGCCTCTGGTGGTCGTGGGTGCTACCCAGTGCTGCTCCTGAGAGCCGCTGCTGGATTTGAACCGCCAAGCCCGCGGGCTGCAGTCCCGCACTCAACCACTTACGCCACCAGGGCTCAGCCCCCTTCTACTGCTATTGCCCAATCTCAAAATGATATTTTAAAGTCAAGTTGGGTTTTTTGTTTGTTTTTCTTTTTTTCCAAGTTTGGTTTTAACAATAATTTTCATCTCCTTCCCCTGTCTTACTTTTAATAAATGTTATATTTATAAATTTAATTTTTCCCATTTTATACCACTTGGTCTTTTTCTCTCCACTTAAACGTTTGCCATATTTTGCCTGTTGCCTTAGAATTTTGTTGGTTTCCCTAAAAATGATCATTTCTGCTATACGTAGTGTTGCTCTTAGAGTATGCTTTGAGCTTAATTGCTATGATCAAGCTTTAATGCTTTTGCTTTATATTTAATTTGAAAGACACGCTTGCATTTCCAGGTGTACTTATGTCATGCTACAAAAAAAAAAAATCATCAAACGCAAGATAGATACCTTTCTCCCCAGGAATCCTGTATCTTGAAAGAGAAAATACTTCACCAAAGGATATGTATTACATATAGACTCTCAGGCAAATGTATGTGAGACTCTAAATTCCTCACATAGACATTCTCTACATTTTGCTTTTGATACAAACAGTTCCCAGAATCTAACTGAATTCTATCCCCTTAAAAAAAAACTATTGGGGGGGCGGGGTTCATGTCTGACCTCCTCCAGCTACACAAGGGAGGATGGAAAACTCCCCATCATCAGCATCAGCTGGCCAAGGCTTAGGATGGTCAGACATGCCTCGCCTTCCAACCATCCCTTCCAAGGCACTCTGTACTTCTCAGATGTGTTTGATAATTCATTGCAGTGACCATACAGAACAGACAATCCTTATAATCATGTGGTCTATTAAGGAAGTTGGCAGATTGCACATATTCAGACAGGACAGCCTCTTAACCATTTGCACAGGCAGGCCTCTCTCAACCACACAGCCCATTGCACCATTGCCCTACTCACCCAGTGTTACAAGTTATTTTTTTTAGGGCTGCCAACAAATGCCCAAAAAGCATGCCATGGCCTTGGTCCGAAGGTGCTTTATTCCAGCTCTATGGATCCGCAAACCTAGCGTCCCCAATTAAGTTCTTAGGGGTACCTCACTCCACAAGCCAGCTTTCTGCCTCAAAGGGCTCGACTTTTACTTGCTCTGTGGGCTGGGAAGTCCTCTGCTCTGCCTTGTGCCCTGATTCTGGGTACTTCCACACCTCTGCCACAACTTTGGTGTCCAGGCTCTGGTTAAGGAAGTTTAATGCCCAGGGATCTTGGATTCAAAGGACATACTGTGCTCCTGGCTCTTTTCTCCTGCCAATAGTGAAGTCCTCGTCTTTGGCTTATTGTATACCCAGCTGGATGGCAAATCACAAGTAAACTTGCTAACAATCACTCACAGCTGAATCAAAAAGCCTCCTCTTCCACCACTTTGTAACCCAGGCTCAGCAGGAAAAGTCATTAGGTGGGAGCAACAAGGACTTTGGCTCGAAGAACCTTATTCATTCATTTACTGCAGTTCTGTCTGACGTTAAGTCAAATTTGTCAGTCAGAACAGGTACTTATAGTCTCTGTTAGTCAAGTATTTGTCTAAGTGTTCAGTGTACTTTTCTATGCATACAGAATAGACCAGTCTACAAACATAAAGTGACCAGATTTTAACATTTGTAAAGCGGGACACCATTGACCGTGTGTGTGTGTGTGTGTGGGGGGGGGGGTAATATTCCCTTCCCTTTCTCCCACCATTCCCTAGCGTGTCATGCATTCTTTCCAAAAATTGGGGCTTTTTTAAAATGCCGAGGGATGGGGGAACATTGGTCAAAAGGGTACGTCTGGTCACTTTACACAAACATGAAAGCAGCTTTAATAGGATCATACAATACTACTAATAATGTTTTGATGCCTATCACAAAGTAGCACTTGCTTGTTATTACAAACCATTGTATTACCCCCAATTTTAATAAGATAGTTTATTATGGGAGGTTGGTCCTCATTATGTAAGTTACTAGGTAAGTAGGACATTTGTAAATGGAAATTGCCTATGTTTTGCTTTTTTGGTATTGAGAATACAAGAAAAGTTAGATATATATGTCAATTGAAATCATAAAATGCTATCTTGTGGTGCTTTCTTTAAAAGGATGCCTGATTAGAGATTACTTTTAAACACTGGACTCTAGTTTTCACTACTCTCTCATACAAGGAGTTAAATTAAAATTCCCAGCTACTGCTCAGAAGGTGCTGTGTCCCTTGGCCTACATGGACGTTCTGGCACTATCATACAGTAGGCCTCAGTCCTCAGCCCTGCTCCCTTCCGTGTCCCCTCACACCTCTCTTCCTGCCAGTTTCCTCCCTGCTGTAGCCATCTGTCCTCAATCCTGTTTTATCCAGGTCGGAGTCTGGCCATGCTTACCTTGACCAAATTAGCTGCCCTTGCTTGATCCTCCCTCTACTCAGTAAGTCACTGTTTCCTGAGATGCCCTGGTAATACTTGGATTAGGCACTGGGATATGAACCACAAGTTTGGTGGTTCAGCCCTCTCAGCCCCTCTGAGGGAAGAAGATGTGACTGTTGGCTCCTATAGCGACTTATAGATTGACCTGTGTAGGGTCAACCTGAGCTGGAATCAGTACCATGACAGGGTTTTGTTTTGATATCACTACTAGTTATTACATATTTTATTTGTTCCCCGTGTGTCATATATCTCACCCCTAGGACAAGGACTTTTGCACCTTCACCTTGCGATTATATGTAGTCTAACAATGTCTGAATTAACAGTTGTGAAATGAATGATTAAATTCTTAGTCAGATTTTAAGACTGAACCACATCTTTTGTCCTCTGAAACGAGAAGTTTCTTCACCACGTAGCTCCAAGGCCATGTTAGTAAATACACACACACACAAACATACCACTTAAATGCTTAAGTTCAACCTCCTGTTTTGCCATTTACTAGCCAAAAAGGATCGCAAATTGTTTACTTCAATTTTTTTCACTGTAAAAGGGAAAATACTGGTAACATTTAAAAGAAAACAGTGTATGTCAAATATTGAGTATGTTATGGTTATGGAAAGCATTTTATAAGTCGTAAATTCTTTTAAAAAATGCACTGCTCCCTCAATTCCACTAATTGAAGTTGATGGTAATGCAGCAGCTAAGCTCCATCAATTCTATCAACTCCACTAGTTGGAGTTCATGGTAGCGCAGCAACCAGGCTCAAGCTGCTAACTGGGAGGCTGGCCCCTGGCTGGCAAGGCTGGCAGACCCAAACTGCATTCCCTGCCGCCCTGGAGTCAGTTCCAACTCGTCTTCGTCCTGCGGTACAGGATTTCTAAGGCCAGAAGCCTAGAGTTCAGCAATCCAACGCTTACCTGCCACAGGCACCTCTGCAGGCCAATTCTATCCTCTCTGTCATATGAGGGTGGGGTGCAGTGGGGTCCTTAGGAGGTGACAGTTTATCTTTGATGCCAATAACAATGGAGGTTAAGAGGAAGTGCTGCCCTCACTCGATTTTCGAATTTGGAATCTTATCAGTGAGTAGTGGTTGAGTAATTAGGCAAAAGCGTTATCAGTGTGCGTTTTTTAAAAATAGTTTTGTTGGCATATAGTTTACATATGACATGATTTAATCTTATTAGAACTTTGAGAATCATCAACACAATTGATTTCCGAATATTTTCTTCTCCTATTCATGGGTTTTAACCTCCCAGGTCCCAATTGCCCCTAGGCAATTATCAACCCAATGATTGTCTCTCGATGTACTTATCCCAGATTTCATATACAGAAAACCATATAAATCACAAACAGGAAACAAACAAACAATCAAAAACCCCAATAACAAAGCATAGAAAATCCTCAACTAAGAAAAGCAAGAACTATTAAAAACGGAAACACCTTTAAAATGGGTCAAAAGGGAGATCAAATGATAAGCTATTACCTTTTAACCTAACTGTATCTGTCATACCCTACTGTACAGTGTTCTCTGCTGGTCAGCAAGGTTTTTCACATCTCTGAACTCTGGTCAGAGTGGATTCCCGGAGCCTTAATCCAGGTGTTATTGTTAGGTGCCATCTAGTTGGTTCTGACCCATAGCAACCCTGGTCGCTATGCACAACAAAGCGACACACTGCCTGGTCCTGTGCCGGGCTAACAGCTCTGACTGCCTGTGCTTGAGCACATACTTGCAGACACCAGTTGAGGACTTTCCTCTTTGTCACGGCCCCTCAACTTCACCACACATGATTGTCTTTCTCCAGGACCTGTCCTCTCCTGACAGTGTGTCCAAAGTCTTGCCACCCATGCCTGTAAGACACGCTCTGGATGTACTTTTTCCAAGACAGATTGGATTGCTCCTCTGGCTGCCCATGGTACTTTCAACATCCATCGACGACACCATCATCCATGTGGGGGGCCCTGCAAATGGATTTTGGGTGTCCACTGAAAGGGAATCAACACGTTTCCTTCCTCTAACATAGAAGAAAATAAGAAATGTGCAAATGGAAAACTGATGTTTTCCAGAATATAGATGATAAAGATGATACTAAAGTATTTATTTAAAAGACAAAAAACACACACCTTTGTCTCTTAATTTAAATAGGATACAGATTATAAGCCAGTGCCGCTGAAAACAGGGGAAGGGGAAGAGTATATGCTGGCCCTGAAGCAGGAGCTGAGAGAAACAATGAAAAGAATGCCTTATTTTATAGAAACGCCTGAAGAAAAACAAGGTTTGTATATTACTTTTGTCTACCTGGTTTACTGTATCCATATGAAACAATGTTTTGGCTCAGTGTATATGATCATTTAGTGCTTACTGATTCTACTTGTTCAGATATTGTCAACTGCCATGAAAAGGTATATGTGTATTGATTCAATAGGCAAAATATTTTAACATTTTTTTATATTTTGCTTTTTAAAATAACTGCATTATAAAAAGCTTCATATGAAAAAAAGAGCTTTCTATGTTTAGATAAATTTGTAAGATACCGAAAAGTACTAAGAAGGTAATGATTACACCCATAATGCTTCTATCCAGAGAAGTGCTATTAATAGCCTATTGCATATTTCACCTATTTCTTCTCTGTGTCTCTGTATTTTTAATAGAATTGTGTGTTAGTCTGGGTTGGCTAGAGAAGCAAATTCATAGACATGCATGTGTGTAAGAGAGAAGTTTACATCAAAGAACCATTGTTTGTTAAAACATTCTACCCCAGTTCGGGTTAAGTCCTTAAATCTGATATTAGTCCATATGCCTATTGCCAGTCTATAAATTCTTCTTCAAACTCACATAGCACATGCATTGACACCTAATACAGGAAGAAAGAACACAGAACAGTAGGCAGAAAGTCTTGTAGATCCAGTGGCAGTAGAAGCCTCTTAGCACTGGTGTAGGTCTCCACATGGCTCCTCCAGGCCAGGGCTGTAGCGCAGCTCTTGTCCTGTCAACATCAATGTCTCCCAGGGAGACAAGCAGAGAGTCTCCTGGCCTCTATGGCACCCCCAAATGAGGTCATCAAGCTGCAACCTGCTTGACAGGCTAGACTTCACCCCTTTGCAAGTTGACACCAGATTATGTAATTACCACAAGTTGTATAACTGATGTTTATAAAAATTTACGTATTCATACAAATTGACTATTATTCCATTATATGGACATAACCTTTTTAATCATCATTAATTCTCAGGGGATTGCTGTGAGTTAGAATCAAGTAAAGGCAACCAACAGCAACAATTAGATTGAAAACTGTTTCCAGCTCTTTTCCCCCTGTGATATCTGTCCTTGTCCTTTGCGTACAAATCTTTATGCAGATCTCTTATGATTTACTTAGAATGAAAAGTGGTAAGCCTTGACTATTTTCTAGTTCACCACTTTTCAGATAAATGAGAAAATAAGAATGATTGATGTCTTCCTCTGTGATTTAAGGACAAAGAGGAGAAATTACACTTGGAGGAGGCTTGAAGGTCTGCGATTAGAAGTGGGAAGTGGTTTTTAAAGGAGCCCTTCTTGAGAAGTTATTTAACTGATGAAGGCAATATTGATTTGCAGTTTCTACTCTTGATTGTTCAAAGTATAAAGATCAATATTATCCTTGAGTTCTGAAAACATCATTAAAACATGAGATCGTCATACTGTATGATGTCTTTCCATTAGTATTAAAAATGCATTTCCTTTGTTGGCTAAGAGTCAAAAAACAAATCTTTTTAAATTTAAATTTTATTATTTTAAAAATATATTTATTGGGGGCTCTTACAATGATATTACATGTACTTATAACTATGGAGTATTTTAGATAACTTTAAAAATACATATCTGCTTGAAAGTGTGAAATGATGATTTGATGAATATTTTTACTTTTAAAATTAAGGATTTTTTCCCCCTGCTTTCATTGATTTTGTACATGATTTTATTTATTAAGTTGTAAAATGAAAGCACTCGTTGTTATGGCTTAAGAAAGTCTGACCTAGTAAGTATTTATACTTATTAGAACAAGTAATAGTGTAAAGTATAAATTTTTACTTATAAATTAGTCTTTTCTATTGATCAGGGGGTATATTTTCTTATGTGAATGTGATTGTTTTGTTTAAAAAATTTTTTTTGGAATGTGATTGTTATTAAAACATACCAGCAGTTTAAAATTGTATCAAATCATGAAAGCATTTATGTGAGTCTTTTAGGCAGGAGCATTAAGAACATAATTCTCTTATAGATTTCTTTAACAGGTTGACTTGTGTCTGGTTCAGAGTGCTCTTTATCTTTGATAATTGTTCAATAAAATATTTGAAAATATAAGGAATCTATTGCTTCTGTTCCTTTTGGGAACAGTCAGCCTCATCAAGCCATCATGACTATATTCTGGATTTCTGAGACTAAATCTGTATAGGAGTTGATAGCTTTCTCTCTCTCTCTCTTTCTCTGTCAGAAAATACATATGTTTTAATAATCAGGGCTACTTGTTTTACTGCCACTTTATCTTTCTCTAAAAAAGAGAAAAGTAATCATTTTAAAACTAGAATCTTTCATACTTTTATGTAGCTAAATGCCTTTTGCTCTTGAAATAATTGTTAGTCATACTGAATTACTAGAATGCAGTACATGGGTTTTTCTGTTTTGTGTCCTTAAATTTTATAATAGCCTTTATTCTTTAGAATGGTTTAAATTTACAGAAAAGTTGAGAAGATAATACAAAGAGTTCCCACATACTCTGCATTCAGTTTCCCAGAGTAATAGCATCATGCATTAGCAAAGTACACCTATTAAAATTGATGAATCATTATTGATTCAGTATTACTAGCTAAAGTTAATAGTTTATTTGTTGCTCTAAATGTTCTTTTGTCAAACCTTGCTTTCTTATTTATTAAAACTTTAAAGTAAGTCTAACGTTGGATAGTGCCCTTCAACTTTGTTCTTTCTCAGTAGTGGTGTATTTGCATTTTGGATCTTCACAATTTGATGTTTTTTTAATTGCTTGAAATGACTAAGAATATTAAAGGTGCTTCTGGAAAAGCTTAAAGAAGAAATGGAAAACTTGTTATTGGAGATGAGGAAAGGTAATCCTTATTTTTAAATGGCAGAAATCTTGGTTCAACTATATTCTACCATTGAACAAAAGCAGAACTTATAAGGGATGATCTTGCCTGATCAGTTGAGATTTTCAAGCAAAATATGAGAGGTGTGGCCTAGTTTTTCATCATTATTTATAGTTGAATGTGAGAGGAACAATGTATTCAATAAGGAACTCCTAAGCAGAGAATAGTAAATACTTTTATGATTTGTAAAATTCTTAACTTATCTAGATTAAGAAATAGGCCAAGTGTGCCATTAGATAAACTTTCATTGAAAGATTCAATATGTGATGCATGGATAAAATTGCCATCTCAATGCTGTTAGCTTAGATTGAGGGGTACAGGGGTAGGACAGAATGAAGAAAGGCTATCAGACATATGGATTTTGGTAAGTAAACGTTGGTTTTCCAAAGGTCTAAATACTCTCAATTTAAGGGCACCTGTTATCCCCTGGTATACTAAAGAATAAACTTTAATCACAATATGAAATTCAATTTGGAGAAAATATTAAAAAGCAATGCTGCGATGAATGTGTTGGGAATCTTTTAATCTGTACTGCTCTTTTTTTATAGATGACAAACTTGAGGAAAAGATTAAACATTTGACCTAGTCTTTCTCTAACACTGTGGCCCATGTAACTTTTGGAAGCATTCAATAAATGTAGAAGAAATGTCAGCAAAACATTTAATCCCTTGTATTTAATATTCGCCTTTGTCCCTGTGTTGTGGCTATATTTGTATGATTAATCATAAGTTTCCAGCTATTGTCATGTTACCAGGTCAGGGGCCTCATCAAAGGAGCCATTCAGTGGTAAATAGGGCTAAGCAGGAGCAATAACCACAGTAGTTACTACTTTGGGGAAGCTCAAAGGATCTCCTCTGAGTTTTCAGAAGTTGGCATGCTTCCATGCTTGGTAATTCAAATTTCAAGCAGGTAACCCCTTACCTGACCCAATGCTTCTTACTTACTCTCCTTCCCTCCTTTCTCCCCCCATGGGTTGGATAAAGTTGCTCATTGAGGACCGTAGTTGAATAATCATGTGTGTTCTACTGTAGGTGAGAAAAACAGCCCTCCATACCCTTTTAGGTACTCAATGCACTGCAGTTTCAAAAAGATTAGTTTCTGAGATAGAGAACAGTCTCACAAGAAGCAAGTAGCACACTCCACTTAAGACCTCCCCGCCCTGCCTCAGTGCGGCTGTGAGCATTCGCATAAATGAGTCAGGTTGCTTAACTGTAAGAACCAGTAAGACCTGCAAGTAAGAATTTGTATTTCTTCTTGCTTTTGACTCTTCATACCCAGCCATCCCTTGCCACATCCTGAAGTGTGTAATTGATTCTCTTTGAACTTTTCAATTTGTGTTCAGGAAACGTCCTATGTCCAAATGTAAGAGACATTCAAACACCCAAAACACAGCCATTGGGTCACTTCGAACCCATAGTAACTTTAGAAGAAACTGTAAAGCTGCCCCTTTGGGTGTCTAAAGTGGGAGCAGACAGCCTGCTCTTTATCTCCCTGAGATTCAAACTAGACTCAAACTGCTGACCTTGCTGTTAGTGACAAAGCATGTAACCCAGTACACCGCAGATAAAATATGTGACCTGTTTTTTTGGGGGGGGTGGGGCATTATTGTTCCCTGGTGGGAGTAGGAGGCCCTCAGCCTTGCTCCTGGAGAACTGCTGCTGGATTTGAACCGCCAACCCAGTGGGCTGCAGTCCCGCACACAACCACTACATCACCGGGGCTCAGCCCCGTGACCTGCTTTTTAAAAAACAAAACAAAACAAAAGAAAAAACATGTTATTTTAAATGTACTTAATTTAATAAATAAATTTAGCTTTATTCTTAATTTTCTAATGAATGCTTTTTCTTTCTGTTTTTTTTTCTAGATATTGAAAGGTATAGTAAAAACCATATGAAAATATACAAAGAAGAGTGGGTGCCAGGTAATATAAAATAGAATATGTTTATAAGAAAGAGCTTTATATATAAGAGCAACTGAATATTGACAAAACATCCCAGCCCAGGTCAAGTCCACAAATCTAATATTAGCCTATATGCCCATTACTAATCTATAAATTCTTCAGACTCATACAACACATGCAATGACACCGAATACAGAAAGATCACAGGCCAGTGGGTGGCAGGTCTTATGGGTTGTGTGGTAAAGGGAGCTTCTCAGCACTGTCAGGAGTCACCAGCCCTGAGGCTCTGACTGCCATCAGCTGGTCTCCATGTGCCTGTCAACAGTAATGCCTCATGTTGAGGGAACATGGGTCCCGCCTCTCCTTACACCTCCAAATGAGGTCATCAAGCAGTGACCTGATTGACAGGCCAAACTCCACCCCTTCACTCTGAAGTCTGAGTGACAACAGATTGTGTAACTACCACAAAAGCTACACTCCCAACCCATATCTTGTGGTAGGGAAAATTTTCTATTTCCATCCCAGGAAAAGAGTTTGATCCTTTTTCTGTAATTAGTAATATAAGCCTTTGAGGCAGTAAAATGGAAAGATTTTTTTTCTGCTGTGACAAGGAGGAATAGTGGTGTTTCTATTGGAAGATCTTGAAATATCTTTTTTGTGTGACCATAGGACTAAACCTATTTTGAGGTCCTTTTTTTTTTTTTTTTTTGACTTTTCCCACAATCATGCTTGTAATTTCTTTTACTAGTGATGCTTACTTTATCTGCTCCTGAGGGAATTTGTAACTTTTGAGAAGAAAAAAGCAACAGCCTAGTTTTAAGGATGTTAGACTATGCTCCCGGATCTTTCTTGTAAGCAGATACAGGTTGGTTTCAGTTGTGAAGATGCCTTTTCCACAGAAACATAGCTGTGGAAGTCTTCTTGTCAACCTTTCAAAGCTTCACCTGGGACACACACAGGTGGAAGGGCTGAGGAAAGCTCCTCTGGCAGAGTGCATTTGCAGGGGAAAAGGAAGTGCCTGTGAGGGTGGACTGTTCGGTACTGGGACCTTGGTCTCCACATTTTACTTCACGTTCCTGAGACCACTTTGCCCTAGGTGTTTCTGTGGAAACTACCCTCTCTGGAAGGGCGTCCTCAGCAATAACAGAGCACTATACCCTTCCTGGGCCAGAGGGCTCTCCCCTTTCAGCCAAGACCTTAGCTAAATGTGGATTTCCTAGACACACCATCGTGTCCCTGGTTTTCCTTTTCATAAGTGATCATCGCCCACATGATTGTCTTCTTTTTATTTTCACGTGATTGTCTTTACCATCTCATGATGTCCTGTGAGACTGAATTTTAATCTATCAACTCTAGGTAGTTCCGGTAAAATGACTCGTGAGAGAAACGTTTGTACAAAACGCCCTGAGATTTCTCTATTAAAGAGTCATATTCTAAAATCTTGCTTCCTTTATCTCATTACTAAATATATCTTGACTATTTGAAATTTAAGGCACCCTGGCAGTGTAGTCGTTATGCACTTAGACAGCCAACCAAGAAGTCGATGGTTCATATCGCCAGCTATTTCCAGGAAGTCGAGGGAGAACAGACTTGGTAGTCTTACAAGGAAGGTCAAGTATTTTGCAGACATTTTGAATTTCTTTAAAAAAATGAAATTTGCTATGAGTTTTTTGAAGGCCCGTTGGTATAGTTTAGGAAACCATGGGGAGCAAGTCTTCTCTGTCCCAGGGGGTCACGGTGAGGTGGAGTCGATTCTGGCACAAAGCAATACAAAAAGGCCCGCGGGCTTGGCGGTTCAAATCTAGCGGTGGCTCTCAGGAGCAGCGCTGGGTAGCTCCCACGACCACCAGAGGGCAGTGATGCCCCCCCCCAAAAAACAAAAACAAAAACAAAATAAAAAATAAAAAGGGTACCCAGCCCACTGTCATCGAGCCAATTTCAACTGACAGCTACCCGATTGGGCTGGTTAGGTCTGACCCCTGGGGGTTTCTGCAGCTCTGTAAGGAAACAGCCAGCCTCATCTTTCACCCTCTTGAGTGCCTGCCAGATTTGAACTACTGAGCCCAAGGCTTAACCCCTTTGCTAATAGAGGCCCCTTAAAAAAATACAAAAATAGCTAAATCATAAATGCATGATGCTTTTCAAAAACCCACTATAATACTAACTTTCATGTCTATTGCCAGAAATTTTCCTAACTTAGTGCCTTCTCTGCGTGAGTAACCTTATTTTTTTTTATTTTTTATTTTTGGGCATCACTGCCTCTGGTGGTTGTGGGTGCTACCCAGTGCTCTGGAGAACTGCCGCTGGATTTGAACCTCCACGCCCACGGGTCGCAATCCCACACTCAACCACTTAATGCTACCCGGGCTCAGCGAGTAACCTTATTTTAAAAACTCATGGTGATTTCAAATCAATTTGGTCTCGCCCTGACCTTTCGTAGAATTTCCGAGGATGTACATTTGTTTGGCGCCCGTCAGTCTTATCTTTACCCTACCTCACAGTCCCACCAGGGACTATTTAATTAATTCCTTAAATCGTATTAAGACTTTAAAAAAATGGAACTATCTGCATATGGATGTAGGAACGTTTCTAGTATATCAGAAATAATTTTCTGTGTGTAAATGTATTTCTGTTCTTAATTATTATAAGAAGGCATCCGTATTTAAAATTGATCAGGTGCAATTCCACTTAGCTGCTAAAAGATTTTGCGAGACTTTGGGTCGCACCGTTTCCAAGACAGCCTCCTGGTGGGGCAGCGGGTTTCGTGTTGGACTGCCAACTGGAAGGTCAGCCGTTTGAAGCCACTGGCTGTTCCACAGGAGAAAGACCAGACCACCTATCTCCTCCCCTAGAGATGGACAGTCCCCCTGCCCACCCCCCCTCGGCAGCAGTTCTACTCTGCCCTGTGGATTGCTGTGAGTCAGAGCTAACTCGATCGCAGTAAGTCATTTCAAAGCTCTTTCAATGAACTTGACCCAAGAAAAAAATGTCACCTTAAAAATATTCTGATTCTGGCATTAACTCTACAAATTCTGACTTTTTATCGCATGACTGTCATTGTGTTCTCTAGTACTTATGTCCCGTGTCCTAGAGAAACATGTAATTTTTATATTTCTCTGTTTATACAAATAGATTGGAGGAGGCTCCCAAGAGAGATGATGCCGAGGAAAAAATGCAAAAGAGGTAAACTGATCATATACTGGTCATCCAGGTGGGAAAGGGCTGTTACTTCCATGGGAGGTACGTGGGCTTGCCCATCTGCAATCTTTCGCGCCGTTTGCTCAGTGCTTTTCCCTAAGATAGAAGGGCTACTCAGCAGAGCTGACAGTCACCCAGTCTTCACTCTTGCCTCATTAGCGCTCGTTGACACTGACTTGGAGTCAGTATGGAATCCACTTCTCTATCTTTTCCTTTGGCATTCAGTGTCATAAGATTACTGTGCCTCAGATAGAAGCCGGAAACAGGGAATCCAGGACAAATGATCCCTTTCAGGACTAGTGATGAGAGTGGCAATACTGGGAGGTTGAAGGAAGGATAGGGTAAATAGGGGCAACTGATTGTCAAGATCTACATATAACCACTTCCCTGGGAGTGGTCAGTGGAGAAGTGGGCGAGGAGAGACATTGGATAATGTAAGATCTGACAAAGGAATATTAATTTATAAATTATCAAGGGTTCATGGCTAGGGGGTGTTACGGAGAGGGAGTGGACAAAATGAGGAGCCGATGCCAAGGGCTTAGATAGAAAGGAAATATTATGAGAATGATGAGGGTAGTGCATGTACAAATGTGCTTGACACACAATAGACTTATGTGTAGGGTGTGATAAGAGTTTGTATGAGCCCCCAATATAAGGGTTAAAAAAAAAAAAAGATTACTGTGCTAGGCTGGGTTGTCTAGAGAAACCAAACAGTTAAACCCATCCAGTGTTTAAGAAAGAACTTTCTATTAAGAAACAACCCCAGCTCAGTCCGTAGACCTAGATGGTGCTAGCCAGTCCCTCTTCTGACTCACGTGGCTGCATGGCCAGTGGCTCTGAAAAGTAGATCACAGACCCGTGGGTGCAGAGTCCGTGCACCCAAGGTTGGGCTGAGGAAGCAGGGCAGGATATGACAGCTCTTGGTGGTAGGGGACCCACAGGAGGCTGCCCCGTGACATAGCACTGGGTCTCTGAAGTCTCACTGAAGAGGAAGGAGAAGTGGCAGAGAGCTTTCCACTTTCTTCCTGTAAGATGGACTTCTCATCCAGCTACCACTTGATTGGATAGTTTCAGTTCTCCCCAAGGAGTATCTAGTTGACATAATATTTAACTACCACATTTACTATCTGTATATATTTCATCAGGTTATACGGTAGAGGATTTGTGTAGTAGGTCTGCCTAGTTTGATATATTGTGGGACATCCTGTAAACTTTTTAAAAAATAGCAATTAGACTACCCTTAAGTTTTCAGTCAAAAAAAAGATTGACGTTTGAGGAATAAGATAGGACTCTCTTTAGGAACAGAGAGAACCCTGCGGTGCGAAAAAGTGCCAGAGTGAAGCTTCAGCTTTATGCTTTAAGAATTCCATTGAGTTGAATTACCTATTACCAGGTACTATTCCTCTGCCAATATTTTTATTATTATTATTATTATTTATTTTTTTTTTTACTGTGGTGACTTAGGTGTTGCTGTGGTTCTTGAAACTATGCCACCGGTATTTCAAATACCAGCAGGGTCACTCAGTACAGAGATTTCAGCAGACCCTTCACACTAAGAACAGATGACAAAGAAGAATTTGGTAATGCACTTCACTTCTGGGAGATCCTGTGTGCCTTTGGAAGGTATTCAGAGTAGAACTGTAGAAGAGCTGCCTCCTCAAAGTCGAGTCAGCTTTAAAGAAAACAGAAGAAAACATTTGAGACTTCTCTGATGGGGCACAAATTATAATGGCACAAAACAGTTGTAAGCATCAATTAACAGAGGAACATGGAAAGTACAGATTATATAGCTAGGAAAGTTGGAGTTTGTCAGAAATGAAGTGGGACACATAAAGGTCGATATCCTAGACATTAGTGAGCTAAATGGAGTCGTCTTGGCCATTTTAAATCACAATCAAGTGCTTCACTGTGCTGAGAATAACAAATTCAAGAGAAAATGCATTACATTCATGGTCAGAAAGACCATTTCAAGATCTATTTTGAAGTCTGATCATTTCCATATGCCACAACGAAGATAAGTTAATACAGTATTTTTCAAACTTACACACACTGACTACTAAAACTAATGAGGAAGAAAGAAAAGAAACTGAAGAATTTCACCAACTCTTTCCTTCAGTCTGAAATTGATCAGATATACACTCAAGATACATTGATAATTATCAGTGACAGGAATGTGAAGTTTGGGGACAGAAGGGCCATTAGCCGGAAAATAGTTGCCTTTATGATAGAAATAACTGTATATTTCACATGACGGAATTTTGCATGATCAAGGACTGACTCATTGCAAATACTGTTTTTAAGCAACATTAACTAACTTGTAGTAGAGGACCTCCCCAGATGGAATGCACAGGAATCCAATTGACTGCTTATGTGGAAAGAGATTTATTAATATAATTGAAAAAAAGGCTAGGGCTTACTGGCCAATAGACCATCAATTGATCATATGCAAGAAAATTATAACTAGTCCCCTAGAGCCAAAATACTACCTTGAGTGTATCCACCTGAATTTAGAGACCATCTTTGAACATATTTGATGCATTGAACACAAAGGACCAAAGACTAGAAACAAGTTGTGGGATGACGTCAAGCACATTATATATAAAGAAAGTAGAAGTCATTAAAATGACAGGAAAGAAAGACAAGATCAAAAATGGATGTCTGAAGAGATTCCCCGAAGTTAGAGCAGCAAAAGGAAAGAGCAAAAACAGCCTGTCTCAAGCTGAAGGAACTGAAGGACAAGTTCAAGCCTGGAAGTGCACTATTACTGGATCCTATTGGTAAAATATTGAATGGCAGAAAATATCAAAAGCACATGGGAAGGAATATATATCTAGTATGCCAATAAAGAATTGGTTCACAAGCAACCATTTCAAGAGTTGCTTATGATCAAGAACTATTAATATTGAAGGAAGCGTTCAAAGCTGCACTGAATTTGCTGATGGGGAAAAATGCCTCTAGTAATTACTTGAATATAATTTAAGTATTTTAATAAAGTGAGAGGTAGAGCCGGAGCCGCAGGAAGGAGACAGCTCAGTCAGGGATGAAGAAGATATGCTTTATTGGCGGTAGTGAAGGAGTTTGGGGAAGAGACAGGACAGCAGAGAGAGAGAGAGAGAGAGAGAGACAGAGAGACAGAGAGACAGAGACAGGAGCATTTTGAACTTCTTGGCAGTCCCGTGGCCCTGAGAGTTAGGCCAGGGAAGCCGCCCCCAGTATTGGGGCATTGGGACATATATAGGGCTTGAGCCAAGGATGTATGTACCAATAAGGGGATGAGGCTTTCTGATGTTGCAGTTGCAGGTCTGAGTCAGGATATGGTTTGTGAGAACACAGATCCGCCTCCTGGAACACTGAGGGAAGAGACTGTACCGACTCAGCCCTGAGAGATAAGTTCTGTGAAGAGGCTGTACCTGCGGGGAGATAAGCTCTGTGGAATGCCAGAGGAAGGGTTTACAAAGTTCACCAGGCTGTTTATCTCTATTCTGGTGAGGCTGACACAAAAGGAGTGCAAGGGGCTGCCTGGTCCAGGAAACTGCTCAGTCCAGGGGGCTGCCTGGTTCGACCCTGGCCCATACAGAAAGCAACTTAGTTATGGAGGTCTTCACTTGTCTATGTCAACAAATTTGGAATAACGCTATCTGGCCAACTGACAATATGAAATAGATCCATACTTGTGCCAATTACAAAGAAAGAAGCGTCAGTGGCTCCCAACAACAACAATTAGAAAACCTAGTTAATAGTGACTTTTAGAAGAAAGTTTTGTTTTTCCTCGTGGCAAAAGTTTTGAGAAATAAACAATGGTGGTTGGTATTGGGAATGGTTGCTCAACAATTCCATCAAGTATTCCTGTATACAATCTTTATATATAGGGCTGAAGATAGAAAACGTTTCATGTCGATATTTGGGGGTTGAAATAGTCTTTCAACAAATTTTGACCTTTGATACTTCTTCCCCAATCACACATACAAGGTTGAGGCATTCTGTAAAACCAGAGTGAGCAGAGACCCAAACCCCATCGGCAGATAGTAGGACATCCCCTCACCCCCCACTTTCCCTGCGGGTTAGATTGGAACATGTGTACAGATACAGATAAAAGATAAGAGTTCACAGAATCCAGGAATAGGATTGGAGTACGCTACCAGAGTTTAGGAGCAATGTGGGGAGAGAAGGGAGAAAGAGAACTGATCACAGTGATTGACCCAACCATGTACACACACATACCACCCTAAAGGGGGATGAATAAAAGAAACCATGGGGGAAGGGAAACAGCAGTCGGTGTAAGATACGAAAATAATAATTTATCAAGGGGTCACGAGGTGAGGGAGGGAAAAAGGATCAGACCAAGGGTTCAATAAAAAGTAAATACTTAGAAAATAATAATGGTAACATGTACAAATATGCTTTATACAATTGTTGTATGGATTGTTTTAAGAGCTGTAAGAGCCCCCAATAAAATGATCTTTTAATAAAAAACAAAATCCAGAGTGGTAGCTGGCAAAGGATGCTTACTAGACTTGAATCTGCTACTGACTCTCAGTTAAGATAATAAATTTTAATATTTACCTATAATAAATGCTATATCCTAGTAGTTATTTAATAGATTTATGTGTTATAAAATTACATACTTGGATGAAAGTTTCTTAGGGAAAGCCTTTGTGGTGTAGTAAATTATGTTCCTGTGTAACAGTTTTAAGCATTAATGTATATTGATGTTCATCAAAGTCTATATTTTCTGGTGCTGTTCTTAAATGCAATCAAGTCTTTCCCAACTCATAGTGGCTCCATGTATATTTCAAATTAACTAGTGTTCACTTCTGAGACTTTGGGGCAGAGAAAGTTCACCTGTACGTTTAAATTCAATGTAGGTGACTTTAACTTGAACAAAACCTCACTAATCTACATGTTTGGGAGCCAGGGACTTGGTGACTTCACATGAAGCAATTTGATATAACACAGTAAATTCTCGTTCTATCCATTTTAAGTGATCCAACACAATCTAAACATTTCTTCTCCTGTAGGTTAAATGTTAATCTTTAACAAAATTATGCCTTTCTCAGGCATGTTGTCTCTTTTACCAAGTAATCCCTACTATTTACTTTGATTTTGGGAAAGAACTGTAACAACTTTTTGGACATAGTGGGAAAATTTTGTAGCTTGTCGTGATGTTCTTGTAAGAGATTCACAGGTTTTCTAAAAGAGCAAGGACTCTTATTTCCCTCCTATTTTAGAAAACCCTCAGGGCTGAGCCCCGGTGGCGTAGTGGTTGTGCGTGGGACTGCGGCCCACTGGGATGGAGGTTCGATTCCAGTTCCACGGAGCAAAGGCTGGGCCTCCTACTCCCACCACCTGAGGGCAGTGATGCCAAAAAAAAGAAAGAAAGAAAGAAAACCCTCAAATGTAGTATTTTTTATCTGGCTAAGAATTTTTTTGTGTGTGTGTATCCCAAAACTGTTAGAATACTTACTTTCATTTACAATGCTGTGGATTTCCAGACGCATGCAATGGGTATGTTCACTTTCTTTTAATGTTCATTCCCTAGAAAATTTTGTATTATGCTGACTCTAACCCCTTTCTTAGAAACCCACAGAGACAGTTGCTCCCTGCCCTAGAGGGGAGCAGTGAGTCGGAATTGACCTGATAGCAGTGAGCTTATGTTTAACTTTATTCTCATTTATTTCCCCATTGATGAAATACATATTTATCCTGCACTAATATTTTTGCAAGCTTGGTAAAATTGCTTTGGCTGGGATAAAGTTGACTGACCAATGAGCCAGAGGCTAGTGTGAAAAACAGATTTGTGAGGGGCTGTCATTGGTACTGTAGTACTTCCACCTAATGTGACATTTTAGCAAGTTTGGTCCTAATGATATTGTCAACCCACATTTTCAGTGTTTGCGAAAATAAATCTGGTTGCAGTCAAGAAAATGTATCTTGTTTAGTGATCACTGAGAATTTGGTACTGTGTGGTGATTTACTTTGTTCATTTGAAAGTGTTAATTCAACCTACAAATCTGCTTGATCATGGCATATCATTATAGTTGTATAGGAAAGGCAAAGAAGTGTAACCCAAACAGAAGAAGTGTAACCAGTTGTGATGTAAAAATGTGTCACTTAGTTGTTTTCATTTCAGCCGTCCCCAAATCCAAAAAGGTAGAAGAAGCCAGCAAAGCCTCTTCCGTCACAAATAGTGTGGATGTGTTGAAAAAAATTGAGGTAAGGTGTTATTCTTATTCTGCATGTGAACTGGAAAAATAGCAAATATCATTCATCTTTTTCATCCTCATGCTTCTGCCTTTGACATCCTCCTCCTTTTTGAAGACTGCATTTGGTGGCAGTGAGCCTAACTCACGGAACACAGGGTCCCTGGAAAGGCTGGGAGGGGCCGCAGGCTCAAGGCTGTCCTTCTCTTTTGCTGCTGATGTTAGATGCTGCCAAGTGGATTCTGAGTTCTTGTATGACAGAGTGAAATGCTGCCTGGTTCTGCGCCGTTGACTTAGACAAATACCGGAACCTGCCCCAGCAAACCAGTCCTCTTGTCCAGTTGACAACTTACAGTAAGCCGATCAGACCGACAGGAGTCAGTGGCATGGTGGTTATCAATGGGACTGCTAATCACAAGGTCCACAGTTCAAAACCACCAGCCACCCGAAGGGAGAACGATGGGTTTTCTAGTCCAGTAAAGAGCTACAGTCTCAGAAACTCCCAGAGTCAAATTCCACCCTGTCCTAAAGGGTCTCTGAGTCGGCATCAACTCAATGCCAGTGAGTTTGAGGTGGAGAGAGGACAGAAGAAAACTGACCCAAAGGGCTTCCAGAGCTGTAATCTTCACAGAGGCAGGTTGCCCCAACTCTCCCCCCGGGAAGGGGCTGGTGAATTTAGACCACTGGTGTTTTCATGGGCAGTCTAGTGCTTACTCACTGGGCCACCCAAACTTGTTTCTTGTCTACATGTCACTTGCTTCCTTTTCCATGTCTCAGTTTCTACTTGATTTGAATTATGTCAGAGAAAAAATGTGAAAGAATTTTGTACCGAATTGTATTTCTTATATAAACTCATTGTTTGCCCACTTCTGTTGCCACATGTACAGCTGTCAATGCCTTTTCTCTAAGCTTTTTGCTAAATATAGAAGATTATATCAGAGGAATCTCTTCCTCATGTAAATTCGTATCATGTTTGTAATATTTAAAAAAATATATAGAATTCTGGTTAGTACCTGAAGTTGACTTACCATTGCTGCCATAGACAATTCCTCTCTTCTTTTAATAAATGAATCTTCATGATCTTATATTTTATGTTTATAAAATAGAATTTAAAAAAATTTGTCACATATCTTGGAAGCTGGTTCTATATCACTATATGTAAAATTGCCTCATTCTTTGTTTGGGACTATATTCCAGACATGAACCGCAATTTATTTAATCAGTATCCTTTTGGCTGACATTATATTTCATCTACTATTTTACTCTTGTAAACACTTTTGTAATGAACACATGGTAAGTGTGTCATGGGACATGTGGATGTATGGTAAATCAGTTGAACCAGTGTTGAGGCACTATAGTATGGATACATAGTATCACATTATTACTCATGGAATTTATACCAATATACTCCAACATATCATCAATGCTATAATATGCACACCAGTGCATGTATTATCTTCCATTGACGATGCTAATGATAGCAGGTAATATTTATTGACAGTGCATTATATACCAGGTTCTGTGATGAGCCCATTTTGTCCTTTACACTAACACCAAGAGAGGTGATTGTTTTTATTATTCTTTACCAACAGACACAAAGAAAAACTTACAAAGCTTTGGGACCATTGCTTTCTTGTCCATGGTGACATAGCCACTGTGTGGCAGAAACTCTGTTTTTCATTAGTACTTGAGCGGGAGATAACATGACTGAAGTATAGCCAGGATGATTAATAAGGAACCAGGAATAACTGCCAGCTTTACCTTTGGTGGAATGATAGATGGGCTTGCAGGACCAGCCAACTTGTATTGATTGAACGCAGATTCTGGCTGTTCGTAGTGCTGCTTCCTGGTAAGGAGATACTGGCTTTCACTGTAAGGAAGATTGATCTGGACTTCTAGATGTAATTTCCCCACTGAACAAATTGTGTCTACTCATTCCCTGCATTTAGTCACCTCTCTGAGGACACACTTATTTATTTTTATTAACTGGAATTTTAAATTGAAAAATTCCAGTAAGTTGCAGTTTTAATGGAGCATAGGTAGCTTCCGGATGATGCCCATGCTGCTCATTTCTTCAGCAAAAGGCAGTGCAAGTCTAACGCTAACAGAGTTTCTATAGGTGGAGAGGGAATCATGACTGTAAATAAGGCAGCAGGAAACTCACACCTGAGCATCTCGTGTCTCTGCGATGTTGAGGAGGTGCCATCATGGTAGCTGTACAAGGGAAAGTTTAGACTAGAAGACCTTTTCCCTGCCCAGAAATGCACCATTTGTACATTGCATTATGTGTTTCGTCTTTACAACAAATTATGAAGCAGTGGGAGAGATTTCACAGAAGAGGAACATGGAGGCTGCTAAGTAGAAGAGCAGAGACTAGCAGAGACTAATAGAGCAGGACTAAGTTAAGTGTTAGTGAATGTGGCTCAGAGATGATTTTTTTAAAGAGTTGCGTGAATTTGCTCAGGGTTAGCAAAGTTAAGAAATTGTGTTTATTTGTTTGGGGTTTTTTTTGTGGCATCACTGCCCTGGTGGGAGTAGGAAGCCCAGCCTTGCTCCTAGAGAGTTGCTGCTGGATTTGAACCATCAGCCTTGTGGGCCGCAGTTCCACACACAACCACTATGCCACCAGGGCTCAGCCCAAAGTTAAGAATTTTATAGGTTTGATTTATGTCTATGTGGTAGGAATAAAGGTAAGGATTATTTATTTAAAGGTATGTGAAGTGGTAATAACAGAAGTAAAGACTAAGTACACTTTGTGAATGAATTCAGCAGTACTGAGGGAATTCTCTTTTACAAATATTTTCACATATCTCCTTTAAACAATTATATTGAAAATCATGACAGTTAACTTGATAGAGTTTATACTCTACACATAGTTAAATACATATAGCATTAAAATTCCCCTTTAACTCCACAAATTTATGGGCTACAGGCCTTTTATATTACTGTTATCTGATTAATAATAAAAGACTGTATATTAACATTATTAATGTAGCATCATAATATATTTGTGTGTGTGTGTGTGTGTGTATTCCAGTTGATACCGACTCCTGGTGACCTCATGTACAGGATAGAATGGAGCTTTGTAGGGTTTACTTGGCTGCAGTCTTGAGAGAAGCAGATCATCAAAGGTCTCTTCTGCTTCTGGGTGGGTTCAAGCTACAGGTTTGCCTTAAAGTAGACAACTGATTGCTACCCAGGGACTTCATTCCTTATTATAGTTACTTTAAAAGACATATGATCACTGCTTTGTCTACTTGCAGTTTTTCAAAGGAATGGTCAGAAGAGAAATTAGACTCTATTGTAATAATTCATATAAGGTAATTGATGGGTCAATGTCATGATAAACCATCTTATGTCTATTATCTTGAACTTGTTTGTGAGGGGATTGCAAGATGGAGTTTGGATTTTGATTAGAAATTAAGAGTTTTGCCTCCCACTCCCACCAGAGGGCAATGATGCTCCCCCCCCCAAAAAAAAAACAAGAAAAAATAAATTAAGAGTTTTGTCTTTCTGTTGCCTTTGAATTTTGTAAATTCAAATTTAAGTAAAAAGGATTTTAAAAATATATTTTTCATAATTCTAATAGTTCTTAGCATAGGACTAGAAGTAAGGGTGAAATGCAAATCCATTCTTATATCTATATATGCCTGGTTCTCTCTAGAGCAGTGGTTCTCAACCTTCCTAAAGCTATGCCCTTCATTTCATTTTCTCATGTTGTAGTGGTGACCCCTAACCATAATATTATTTTCATTGCTACTTCCCAAGTGTAATTTTGCTACCCCCAAAGGGCTCACGACCCACAGGTTGAGAACTGCTGATCCAGAGACATCAAAATCATTTCATGATAGACGTCATGATAAATCATCCTCCTGGGTTATAAGGTAATGCTATTTATCATGTCATTAATTTTGCCAATGATAGAGAATTTAAAACACTGTTGAGAGAATAAAATTACACACATACAGGCTGCCTTTTCAGCACAAAATACATGAATTGTTTAATTGTACAGATTAAAAGTTTGAGAAATTATTTGTACAAACAGTGGGAATTGGTGATTGGGAAAGACTTTCAGCAGCACTCATTGGCAAAGGCAGAAGCGTACTCTCCACATAAAGGCACGTCATGAGAAACTTAGGAGAGCAGAATAGGACAGTCAACGTGTGGTGGGTTCAATCTGCCATTCACTGGGCACCTTCAAACAAAAGAGTCATCCAAAGTCCAGAGACCACCCGTTCCATAAAACTGGGCAACCATCATCTGCCACTTCTCACACTATAGTTGTTCAGTCTGAAGTTCAAGGGAGTGTGTTGGTACCTAAATCTACTACAGGTGCGTTTGGGATAAAGCCCACTTTCTGCAGTGGGTTTTCCACATCACATTTTTGTGTCTTGGCCCACGAATCATGTTATACACCTCAAAAGTCCCAGTAGTCTATAGCACACAGTATTGGTCACTAAGAGCTGGATCTAAACTACATCAAAAATGTCCAATTAAGATAATATTATCGGCTATATTTTCCCCTCGAGTTCAATATAAGTATGCTTACTTAAACTTTTTAGCTCAGTGGAAGATTGCGCCACCTGTTTTACCAACCAACTGAAATATAATCACCTTCTTGGAAACGATCTTGTGTGTCAGAGAGCGTTCTCTAGTGAAATATAACCAGGACACTAGTAATTCTCTTTATTTATAGAGATGGGTATATAAGATAAGAAAGAAACAGCTAACTAATCTATAAAGCAGTACAAATTGCTCGGTGCAACTCACTTGCATGAGACAGCTAGAAGACTGGCAGTCCTTCAAGTCTTGGTGGCCGCTGAGCAATTCAGGCCATCTGGTCACAGGCAGCAAACAGCAAAGCAGCTCACCAACAGTCAGCCAGATGACAGAGTCCAACAGTCCCCAGCTCAAGAGATGCATATCCCAGGAGTGTGGCAAAGTAGGGCTTGAAGGAGCCTCAACTCACAGCTCCACAGTCCACAATTAGGTGTCGCACGGGTAATGTTGCTTGGAGGTCGACGCACATGACGAACAAAGCAGCTAGCTGGTCCGAAGATCCAAGAGCAAGAGAGTGCAGGACTCCCTGAGCCCTTCCTATCTCTGCCCTTCAATTCATCCCATATGTTCATTGGCTGTGCTGACAACAGACCTACCAATCTTCTGTGGTCATGTTGGCATAACAAACCTACCCATCACAACTTCAGTTTCCAGTATTTTTCGTTGATCATTCTTGTAGGCATGTCTTAATTTGGAGTGACTCTATTAGGTGGGTTGACTAAAGAAATAAATCCATAGACAGTCATATATGTGCAAGAAAGAGCTTTATATCAAGAAGTAATTATATAACAAGGAAATATCCCACAACAGATTGGCAAGGGAAACAGAGCATCGAAGTCCTCAGGGAACAGTGCATGACATCCCATCAGACATGACCAGAAAGCATTCCTAAAGGTCAACAAACAGACCTTGAGCAATTCATAGGCTTTTCTTTTTTTTTGTCGATGGTTTTATTGCTTTGTTTTCATCTGTCTTGTTTTTTGTGCATATTATTATCTCTGCAGATCTATCTAGATAAGATAGGAGGGATAAACAAGCTAGAGGAGAAAACAACTGGACCAACAGTTCAGGGGGGACATGGGAGATAGGGAGATTGGGGATAGGACGTGGGTGTTAAAAAAATCAGGCACAAGGCACAACTAGTCATCTAAAATTGATAATGAGGACTATGTAGGAGGCCTGATGGAGCTTGATCAAGGGCAATGTAACCAAGATGAATTTCTGAAACCTAAACGAAGGATGAACATGATAGTGTGACAACAGGAAAGTAAAAAGAATTAGAGGAAAGATCTGGGAGCTAAAGGGCATTTATAGAGACCTAAATATATGCATGTACATATGTAAATATGTCTGAGGGGAAAATCTGTGTGGATATATTTATAGGTTTAGTATTAAGGTAGCAGATGAACTTTGAGCCTCTACTCATATACTTCCTCAACACAAGAACACTTTATTAACCTCACATTCCATGATGCTTACTTACCTGACATGATTGCTGAAGACAAAGAGGATGCATAAGCAAATGTGGTGAAGAAAGATGATGGTGTCTGGTTATCAAAAGATAAAGCGTCTGGAGCCTTAAAGACTTGAAGATAAACCAGTGGCCATTTAGCTGAGAAACAACAAAGCCCACAGAGAAAAAGTACACCAGCCTGTGGGATCATGAGGTGTCAATAGGATCAGATAGCAGGTATCAAAGAACAAAGAATCATATCATTGTGAATGAGAGGGAGTGCGGAATGGAGACCCAAAGTCCATCGGTAGGCAACTGGACATCCCCTTAGAAGAATTGCGTGGAGATGAGCCAGTTGGTATGGTATAGCGCCGATGAAACACAACTTTCCTCTAGTTCTTTTAAGTTTCCTACTCTCTACTTTCATGATCCCAATTCTGCCTTACAAATCTGGCTAGACCAGAGGATATACACTGGTACAGGTAAGAGCTGGAAACACAGGGAATCCAGGACAGATAAATCCCACAGGACCAATAATGAGAGTAGAGATACCAGGTGGGTAAGGAAAAGGTGGGGGAGAAAGGGAGAACTAATCACAATGATCTACATATAATCTCTTTCCTGGGGGACAGACAACAGAAAAGTGTGTGTAGGGAGACATTGGTCAGTATATAACATGAAAAAAAAACTGTAAATTATCAAAGGTTCGTGAAGGAGAGAGAGTGGGAGGGAAAATGAGGTACTACCAAGGGTTCAAGTAAAAAAAAAATGTTTGGAGAATGGCAACAAATGTGGTTGACACAAAGGACGGATGGATGAATTGCGATGAGTTGTACAAACCCCCAATGAAATTATTGTTTTTAAAATTAGCAATTGAGAATGTATACATAGCATAAAAATTAAGTAGACATTTAACAATAAAACATGGAAAAATGAGCCTTTATCATGAAGATGGCACCGAAGGTGAAGAAGGAAGCTCCTGCCCCTCCCAAAATGGAAGCCAAAGCAAAGACTTTAACAGCCAAGAAGGCCATCCTGAAAGGCGTGTACAGCCGCAAAAAGATGATCCACACATCACCCACCTTCTGTTGGCCCAAGACCCCAAGACTATGAAGGCAGCCCAAATACCCCCGGAAGAGCACCCCCCAGGAGGAACAAGCTGGACCATTATGCCATCATCAAGTTCCCCTTGACCAAAGAGTCTGCCATGAAGAAGATAGGAGATAACACACTTGTGTTCATTGTGGATGTCAAAGCCAACAAATATCAGATCAAACAGGCTGTGAAGAAGCTCTAAGACATTTACTTACCCACGGTCAATACCTTGATCAGGCCTGAGAAGAAGGTTCGACTGTCTCCTGACTATGACTCTTTAGATGTTGCTAGCAAAATGGGAATCATCTAAACTGAGCCCATCTGACTAATGCTAAATATAAACTTTTTCAATATAAAAAACCCGCATGGAAAATGATAGGTCTGATATTAATGTTAGCTGGCTCTTGTCTGAAAGCAAAACATCGCAGAAAAATGTTTACTTGCATTGCGTTGAGTGTACTCAACTATGTAGCACTTAATAAACCAATGATAATATTGTACAAAGTAAAAATATAGAGGCCTGGCAGGGAAGTTAGGGAGACATGGAAAGCTAACAACAATGAGCATGAGAAAGAAGAAAATGTTTTGAAATTGATTGTGGTGATTGAAAACCCTTAATATGATGAAATTATTAAAATGTATGATATGTTAACTATATGCCAGTAAAAGAATTTTTAAAAATACACACATTTGAGAACCATTAAAGAACTTCTAAATTGCATTTACTCTAAATGAAAAAAGTGTTTTCCCTATGTTTGTAATGCACAAAGCAAATACAAGAGAGAAAGCAGTATTCTGAGTAGGCTTTTAGCATGATCACATCTTGAACCTTAATTTATGAGTAGTGATATGTGAAAATACCACTGGTGCTAACCCTGTAGAAAATTTTAGTTATGCAAATTGACTATTTAGTGAACAGACAGTAATGAAAATACAGTAGTGTTAGCAAATTAAGAAATTGTTGGTAATTGTAATAGAAATGATTGCATATTTTTAAGTTCAACTTGTTCCCTTTGAAAAAGTGGCAGTGGTTGGGGAGCCTGGTGCTAAACCATTTGTAGACGACCTGCTTCTAGGTTGGTTGGTATGTAGCAGAGCAGCTATTGAAAGTCAGCCCTTGACACAAGGGTTTGTAAACAAACAAATAGAAAAAGAAAAAGTAACAGTGGCTTTCATAGTGTTGATGACTGAGCAGTTGTGCAATCAACGTTTCATTCTCCTTCTGCATGTCTCCTTCGCCTCCTTGATTCCTTTTGCCGACAAGTGCTAAGGTTGGTTCTGATTGGAATTTTAATCTTTGCCTCCTTCTCAACTTGCCAGATACAGTCAGAAGCAAAAAACGCTTGAGAATAAGAAAACAAATAATAAAAACAAAATGGGAGACATAGTAATGTACAACTAGGATAATTCACCTCAGCATGACTTGGTTTTGTTTTATGTGATCTTTTAAACTAAAAGCACAGTAAGAAAACCCAAGTCATATTCACGGTGATCCTGTAGGTCAGGGCAGAACTTCCTCTGTGGGTTTCCGAGACTGACTTTCTACAGGAATGGAAAGTGTCCTCCTGTCGAGTGGTTGCTGGTTTCACACAGCCGGCCTTGTGTTTAGCAGTCCAACAAGAGACCACCACACCACTAGGGTTTCATATCTAAAACATGGCATTTTGACATCTTCGTCAGAGGTCTTGTTTTATTAAAGCTAAAGTTTTCATTTTTCTCTTTTAGAATGAAACTAATAGTGTGAAAAAGTCTTCTTAAATAGAATCAGCTCAAATATTTTAGAAGGAGCTGTGGTAGATGTCATTGAATAAGCATTATGTATTAGAAGTGTTTAACGCCATTATTATTACAGACACGAGGTAACAAAATTGGAGTAGATACTAGTGGAATTATAGGATACGTAGTTCCTCCTTTTCTGTAAACTCTTAGCTTTTTAGGTGGGTAAAAGAGAAGATTAAAGTAGCATGCTATGGTAAGTAAACTATTTTTCTTGAGGTGGGGTGGGGGTGGGGCTCAAAATCTAGAAGTTTCTATGTATGTTAACGAAACTCCCTGATGACAGGAATTGGAAAAGAGAGGTGATGGTGAGAAATCAGATGAGGAAACGGAAGAGAAAGAAGGAAGCAAAGAGAAAGATAAAGAAGGTGGCGACGAAGAAGAAGAAGATGCTGCTGCAGAACAGGAGGAGTACGACGAGGAGGAGCAGGAAGAGGTAATGCTCCGTTGTAGAAGGGCAGTGAGTGTGGAGTGCAAAGGTTTTAATGAGGAGCATTCTGATAGACAGTGTTTCATTACAACCAGCAAACAGACACCAAGTTGATGGGGGCACACAGTGTGTTCTTAGCAGCAGCGCCAAGTCTTAAAACCTTAAAACCTCGATGTTGTAGTGATGCCACATTGAGAGCAGGAGGGAACAACAATTTGATAGGGGACTTTGTAAGTAAGTGGAGGTCCACAAATTGGGAAAAGTGATCACAGTGTACTTAAGATGGAGCTCCATGAAATTTAAAATCAGAGATGAATGTCACGAAAGGCTGGTTCACATAGATCTAAGGGACACTTCCATTAGCCAAAGTACATGCCCATCATAGTTGCCTCTTCAGTGACTGAGTCTTGCTAGTCCCTGGTGCGGGAGGATAGAGCTGTGCCCATAGCATCTTTCTTTAGTGGCTGGTTGTTCAAAAGAGATCACCAGACCTGTCCGTAGACCCGACCCGCCAGCCTTGCAGTCAGCAGCCAAGCCGGTGACTCTGCCAGCTAGAGAGAGAACATTTGCAACCCAGCACAGGCTTTGCGCTGAGTCAGGACTTGGCACTCTGGAATTGGGATTTTTCGCTGTTAGCACATGATGTGTTTAACAATCAAGAACTGAGTCCAGACATTTCAGAGGAGGATTATCCAGTTGGACACCCCTCGCTGAGACATTGTAGCTATAATGTCGATAACGCTTGCAGTTTCTTCTCCATTCCAGTGACCTTTGTCTTCACTGCATTTCACTTTCTCACATCACTCTGAATCTCGCCAGGAACTGTCTCAACTCTGAAAGCATACATTATTCGCTTTTTACACTTAAACGTGAGAGGTAATCTGAAATGCTCACCTAAACCATCTGTTTCAACAGATTCCACTCCCAATATATCTATAGCAAGATGACTGATATCACAAATATGACCTGGTTTGAATCACTGAACACAGTTGGCAGTGCTCATGTCTAAGATACAAGTGACAGATACATGTTTTGGAACAGTAGAGTATCCTTCCCCAATCCCCAATCCAGTTGCATAAGCAAATTGACGTTCTTGTATTCCCAGATAGATGGCCTAGCCGAGGGTCTCTTTTACCAGGTGTCCTCAGACGAACTCTCAGCTCTGCCACCCACCTCGGGTACCCTGGCCCCACGCTTCAGCCAGTTTTCTGGACATTATTGGGTTTCTTGGCACCAGAGAAGCCAAGCCAGTTTTCTGAAGAGGAAAGTGTCTGAGCTTCATGCATAGACTTAAAGTCTGTGCAGGGAAGACCTAGTGAGATAAATGTCTGAATATTAAAGTTACTGCTCTGTCCCTCATAGGTATATATAGAGAGAACTTCAAAAATCTTAATTTAAATGAATTTTTCCATGAACTTTTGGAACCCTCATATACATGTGCGTGTGTGTGTATGTGTATTCCTTTATTCTGTAAGGTAAAACCTTCCAAAGTTAATTAATGAAGCTGACCTTCAAATGGCTTTCTATTGAGAATGGTCTCCATTCCTTATCCAATGATAAATATTATAGATAGTATGGGTGTGAAATTTTACTATGGCAGATATCAAGCATATAGAAACCAAGTGACTCACAAGATACTTACCATTCAGCTTCAAAAATGATTAATTCCTCTTTATCTAATGTAAAATAAAATCATTATCTCAATTAAAAATTACATTCCTGGATGGGAGCCCATTTCTCCTTGATGCCAAGCAAATTGTCTCTCTGCTCATGTTCACTTTTCCTTGTGACCCCAAACCTTACTTTTGTGTAGTCAAATGAATGGTTCTGGAAACTGACTGTTTCTTGAGTGTGTGAGCATTTTGGTGATAAAAGTGTTGTAAACTTTTTGCTAAACTCTTAAAAAACTGAGTTACTCTACTCAGATATTCTGGGAAACCTACATGATGCTAAGAGAGTGTGTTAAGTGTTGTTCTTCAGGACGAAACCACACAGAGAGACATGAATGAAAGGAAAGGGACTTTACAAGGAGATATTTTTGAGAAGTTTGATATGTTTTCTTTTTATAGACTGAAAATTTGATATTTATCGACGTAGACTAGTAGGACGATGTATATTGTATGTTCTCATAATGCTTCTGTTCACTCATTTTAATATTTACTGAGATCTATCTCATTTCACTCAGGAAAATGACTACATTAACTCTTACTTTGACAATGGAGATGACTTTGGTGGAGACAGTGATGATAACATGGATGAAGCAACCTATTAGTCATGGCATGGCACAAAACATTTCAGGATACAATTTCGGAACATTTGGACAGCTTCTTTTCATTTTTATTTCTGATCAGGAAGGAGTAAGTATTCTATTTTTGTTCCTGCTGTGTTCAAAAGTTGTTACTGAAAGTTTCAGAACCACTTTGCGCAGTAGTTAGCGTACATCTGAATATGTGATGCTCCAATGTTGCCTGGAAACACTTCTGCCAACCTTTTATGTGTCAGAGTTGTGTTTGGATTTGATTGTGCCTAAAATGCCTTTAAACATCTCTCAGTCTATGCATCCATACTGAACAAATGATTCTCATTTAGCTTTTGGTCCTCATGGATTTCTCTAGTCTAACACATGATTTTCTCCAGTCTAACACACTGCACATGGAGCACTTTAAAAACAAAGAAACTTGAAAAAAACTTTATTTTTACTGTACTTTACACAATATGTTCTAATCTACTTTGTGGTGACTTCATAAACCAAGTATGGCGTTTGGAGATTAGAAGTTTGATGATTGAAAATAAATAAAAATATCAGGAAAAGGGTTGATAAGAGAAACGCTTGAATGTGGAGCTGACTTCGTTTAAACAGTACAAGGGTAGTGTGTACTTATGTGTGTATATATACTGCCACTAGGCTTCCAGTTCCTATGTGAACAGTTGTGTCTTCCAAACACAGTGTGTTGACACGTGTCTCTGCCATCGTGGATGGCTGCGGGCCTGCTCTGGCAGTGGTGTTCGTGTTGTAACTTTGTGAGGCTGGCTGCGTTCCAGAAAAGGCCAGTGAAGACTGGGAATCTGTTTTCAGTTCAGCCAGTTCAGTGTCCCACAGAGAAGTCGGCTCAGAAGGTTATGGCTATTACTTTGGGGGACTGTTGAGGGAAGGGTAACCTTGATTGATTGCCGCAAAGGTTACAGGATGAGAAGGAGAGATTATGATTGTGAAGTTTTAAGAAACTTTAAAAGCTACATTGGTGAGAAAAAGACCAGGAAATTTACACCGAGGAATTTTTTTTTTCTAACACCCTGTCCAGTGAGAGCGTCATGGGGACAGGCACTTATCTACTGTCCAGGCCTGATCTTGCCCGTCAGACTGCTTTACATTCCACAAATTCAAAGAACATCGCAAAAGAACACAATTTGAGTTCCTCAAAAATATGCCTAAATTGCCATTTTGAGATGGTGTAAAATCAAAGAGCAGGGAATTCTTTAAAGAAAGATTAGAGAGATGGAAACTCTAGTTACAGATGTGTATAGATTTAGGTGGGGTTTATATTGTTAAGAATAGTTTTAATCTTAATTAATTAATATTAATATTAATATTGTGATATTTTTGTTTATTAATGTTTTCTTAATTCAGTAGCAATATTTTTAAACTTATCCTAGTATTTGAATTCACTCTCCTGTTGTGAGAAGTTTGGCATCTTTGAATAATTGGGCTTAGCGAAAAAATAATCAGAGTGACATTTTATTTGACTTTGTAACACAGAAGTGTGAACCGAGTTCTGATTATGTAGCTCTCACTACAGAACAGCTATGTGTGACCTCTTATGCCTCACAGGATTTGTACTCTAATGCAGGATGAAACTCGGGTAATTTTGAAATTAAGATTAATATTTTAATTAATTAGCTAAAGTAAAAGCTAGCCCTCGTATCTTTTGTATTTCTTGGGAAAATACCTGAAAACCTTAGCCTTCAAAGACTATACAACAAATGCCAAAGACATTCAAGGAAATTCTGTTGTATCAGGGGGATTTATGTAGTTTGTGGGAAAAATTCCATTATTTTTCCATGCCATTTTTCCACAAACTTTTGAAGCCCCCTCCCTCATGTTATGAAAAGAATTTATTAATATTACACACAAAAGAAATAATTTATTTTCCCTTTGAGACAATACCACCAGCCATCCACCAACCTGAGAATTAAGAGACCTATATTCTGCCCAGGTGTATTATAAGGGTCAACTTTGAAACTGACCTTGGTTACGTTTTCTGTGCCTTAGTTTTGCCATTTGTAATTAATTTCCTATAAAATTTGTGATAGCACCATCAAAAATTACCATTTATACTCTTACCTTATAAAAATCATCACTTCCTAATTTTAATTTGGTTCCAATCCTATAAATTATAGCTTGGAAAAGCTACAGAAAGCACAGCTTTAAGAAACAAACATGTTTTCCCCATAAAATATATTGTAATTTGATTTCCCCATTTATATTACGGTAAGAAAAAAATGAAATTTTAAATCGTCCTATCCCATTGTGTGATATTACTGTCTCAGGATAAAGGTCCTTCCAATGTAAAACATTTCCTCAGATAATATAGGGCAGTGCAAGCTCATGATTATGTTAGGGCTGTGTTGATTATATGTGAATAACTTTTCATTTAAAGACGCTTGCCAAAAATTTTAAAAATTCTGAATGGAAAACAGTCAAGCAAGCATCCTTAAAAGGCAGCAGTGACAGTTGAACTTACAGATGTGATGTTTCAGTAATAAGATACAGATAAAGTACCTTTGGATCCCTGACATTGGCATTTTACTCTCTCACACATTTATCATATTGTCCTAAGATGTCATCAGGTTCTGACTCGTAAAGCCTTATATACGGCAGACTGAAACACCATCCAGTCCTTTGCCATGGTTGAGCCCAGACAGGCCACGACTGTTGACAAGCTATCCCATTGAGGACTTCCCCTTTTTTGAGGGGAGGAGGAGACATCACTTCCCTTTGGTGGTGGGAGTAGGAGGCCCAGCCTTGCTGCTAGATTTGAACCTCCAACCCAGTGGGGCGCAGTCCCGTGCACAACCATTATGCCACTGGGGCTCAGCCACTTCCCCTTTTCTTACGGGCCTTCTGTTTTACAAAGCATGATATCCTTCACCAGGGACTCGTTCCTCCTGATGGCATGTCAAAGGTGTATAAGACACAGTGTCAGCCTTGCTGTGAAGGAGCATTCTGGTTGCACGTCTTGCAAGATAAATTTGTTCTTTCTTCTGCCTGTCCATGGTAGTATATTCCACTTGCCAACACCATAATTCTAATGCATTGTCAGTCCGTCTTCCTTACTCCCTTGGTATTCATTTTTATTCATTCGCTAGTATCCTTATCAAGTAACATTTATTCATAGAAATCTTAATCTGTTGACTCACTTTATTATAAATCTGCAGATTACCCCTTGAGTAGGATGAATAAGCTGGAGGGAAAAGTCTTTAAAGACATTTTAGGGGCTTAGCCCCGGTGGCGTAGTGGTTGTGTGCGGGACTGCGGTCTACTGGGTTGGCGGTCAAATCCAGCAGCAACTCTCCAGGAGCAAGGCTGGGCCTCCCAGTCCCACCAGAGGGCAGTGATACCTCTCCCCCCCCAAAAAAGGGAAAAAAAAAAAGGCATTTTAGTTCTACAATAATAAGGCAGAGTGTTGGGCAAGGACTACCTTCTGGACTACCCCAGCCACCTCTCACAGGCATTCTCTTCATCTTCTCCTTGGAAAATCATCTTACAATTCTAATAGTAGATTTCAATCGTGAGAATAATAGGCCAGGAATATTTGCAGATACCAAAAAGCGGGGGAGGGGGGTGTCTTGTTTTTGTGGCTTCAAACCCCAAAGACTATTCAAGTATTCCATGAGAAACCTATGGTTCTTTGTGAATCCAGATACATCTGGGTCCATTGAGTTAGGTGACTCACCCAGGCCATTGGCTCATAGTAAGTAACTAGATTCCCATGAGAGTGTCACTTTTAGGGTCTATCAGAGCTTAGTACACTGTAACACAGACCCTTTGGCCTTAGGTATGGGGTGCTATTGGAGAGTCACCCATCAATGTGTAGCAGGGATTCCAGGGTCTGACTGGAGAGTGTTTTAAGATGAGGGGGATGTCCCTAATGACTGATTTGACAACTGAATAGACTGGTGCCGTGCGCATGCTCTGAGCAGCAAACTTAGCAGGCCTTTACAAAGACCTCCTGGAGTCCACTCTGTACAGACATGCCTGTATATTCTGCTTTCACCATCCTCTGTTGGAGTGCCTTCCTGATACTTTAGGTTTGATTCAATCATATCTCGTAACAATAAATATAACTGTTGCACTAATTGCTAGTAGTTCTCCACAATTCTAGGAAAGTAAACTTTTCAAACCTTGTTTGTTGATGAATTGTCTTGGAAACTGCTATGTAACAGGCAGAACTTGTTGCCATAATGCTCATGTTTACAACTAAATTCTTAAAATAAAATTGTCCTTTTCAAAATTAAGATGTCTTCTTTTGAATTTACTTAAATGTATGCTATTCACTTGATGGAAACAATTTAGTAATATTTTACCTAATAAAATTACCATCAGTTCACTGAACAGGATTAGTGCCAAATATTCCTCAACAAACCACTACCACCAACCGAAAACTCTGAATATGTGGTTATTAGGGAGAATGTTGAAAGCGCACTAAGGTATCTGGTGGACAGGATATTAGTGGAAGGAACAAGTGGTGCTATAGTTAAACACTCAGCTGCTAACCAAAAGGTCAGGGGTTCAAACTTACAAATAAAGCCACTGCTTTGAAGGTAACATGTTTCGTCAGTAATGCGTGTACATAAGGGAGGGTGACACACACCTGTTGCCCAGCAACTGTATAGGTTGGAGTTGAGCTGAGTCTGCTGAGGTTTCATGGAAGTCATTGGCCTGGACTCTGTTGGGTTTCAACTGCCAACCTTTCAACTAATACCAGGGATCCCTCATTGGGTGCAGATATCTATATATTTATATGAAACTTATCGAGCCAATTCCAACTGATACTGACCCTGTAGAGTGTTTCTAGGACTAGATCTTTATGGGAACTGCCAGCCTCCTCTTTGTGGAGCTGTGGATGGATTTGAACCACTGAGCTGGTGTTTAGCAGCCCAATCCCTAACCCACCAGCACCAGCAGGCTTCTGGATACAAATGAATGCCAATTCAAAGATACTGCTGTTTTACTTTCCTGATCTTCAAATGTACAGTGTAAATGGTTCTACTTTAGTTTAAGAGTTAACAAAAAAATGTTAAGATGTTTTTAAAAGGGGTGTGTCAGGGAAGTGAGTGTTGGGACACATTGTACAGTGTACAGGATGAAAAAATAATTTGTAAATTA
>PVJH01006487.1:0-101317 GCA_004026705.1 Nesogale talazaci
TTGAGCTGGACTGGGCTGGGATGTTTTCTCAATGTCCTGTTCCTCTTGCATATAAACCCATTCCTTATATCCATATGCGTGTCTTTGAAATTTGTCCCTCTAGTCTACCCGGACTAACACAACCGCCAAGAAAAACCTATTTATATTCATTTCCCACTAAGGTTTAAAAGGCCATTTTAACCATTTTAGATCTTTCAACGTCTAAAATTAGATTTTTAAAAAAAAGAATTTGGTGGTCACAGAGAAATTTTTTAAAAGACGGCAAAGAACAAGAAGCCACCCCATCACACACACCCCACCCCCATCCCTACCCAAGTCCTTGAAAAGTTTTATGAGGTTTTCTTACACATGGAAATCTTTTAGTAAGAATAGTGAAATAATTATATTCTTGGCAAGAGTTCTGCTGGGAAATTCCCTTTAAAGGGCAGACTCTCGACAGAATTTAAAATGAAATTCAATTTGCCAAAGTATGATTTTCAAACGTGATCGCCTCGCTTCATGAAGTACACCCAGCTGGTTCACTTCCTGTGCCCAGAGACCCTGAGATGCCACTTTCAAAGGTACTTTTGCAGCTCAGATCCTGGGAAAGCCGGCCTCAGTAACAATTTCTTTGGAGAAAGAGGCGGGGTATTTTTTTCTGCCTGCATTTGCATTCTGCCACCATCTCCTTTTAAACAGCCTGTTCTAGAAGGCGCTACCACACCGGAAGGGGAAAGGGGGGCTGTTATCAGCAAATGGAAGCAAACAGGAGTCTACTCAGTGCGCAGGCCAGGCTGCGGGCTTCCTGCCACGCCTCCCGGACCCGCTGCTCTCCCGCCCCTCCGCCCCTCTGTGGCTTCCCTGGGCAGGCAGGGCTGCTCAGCTGACTGCTTGTGAGCTTTGGGAGCCACAGATTGTGTTTGTTGATGAGTAAGAGCATTACTGCTTATCAAATGCGCATCCTTTCCCAATGTGCAGCCTATTCCCGTATGGTGTGCAATAGTCTGTGTTGGAAATCTCCCCAAATAGCTTCCAGCAGGAATTTCCCTGTGAGCTGCCTCCCCTACCCGTGCATTCAATGATCCAGTCACAAGGGCTCAATGACATTGCTGGTAATGGACTCCTTGTGATTGATGATGGTTGAATTGTCCATATTTCTCACTGTAACAAATGCAAAGATCCACCTGTCTGGCTTAAAACTAGAGCCCTGGCTCAAAGATCATACTCAGAATAAGACGTTCTCTCTGACTCCCTGGTTCTCAAACTAGCTTACATTAGAATCAACTGCAAGGTCTGTTGAAATAGAGCCGGGATCCCAGCCCCCATGGTTTCTGATTCCGTTGATCTGATTAGAGACCCAGGAACGTGCATTTTTAGCAATTTCCATATAATGCTCAGGGTGGGGGTGGGGGGGGTGTTGTCTCATGAGACCTCACTTTAAGATTCTAAACTATGGTAGTTGATTGTACAGCAGAGAGCATACACCCCCTCAATGTGTTCAGATAAAGGTGGCTTGGATGCCTCCACTTAGACACCTAGATTCAGGAGAAGAGAACAGGATGAAGGAGTCTCATTCCAGGAAAGAGTGAAATGAAAGGATAGCTCCCACAGCTCCAGGTAGGCTGGGGTATCCAGCGGAGGGCAGGCGGCCCAGGAGGATATGGGGCAGACTTGCAAGAGCTGTTCTGCCAGTGGACTTTGGCAGGTGTAATAGATCTCACACAGGCTGGGGCAAGTGTCTGGTTACTCCCAGCCTCCTGGGAAAGAAAACCTTGGGGCAGAATTTCCTGTAAATGGCTCCTATTGAAAAGGGCTGGTTTTCCCCATACATGAGGAATGAAGCAGTGTTTCCAAACTACATTGCTACAAACACATCATGAGCTGTCATTGTAAACATTTGTCCGTAAGTCCAAGTGACTGCATCCAAATTACATGACTTTACCGACCTTGTATCGTAAGGCCCCCGGGTACCAATTTAGGAGAGGGATGATATCTAGTTATAAAATGATATTTGCATAGAAGAGAAAAGCCTCAGCACACAATCTGTTGCCAATATGTATATGGTGGTGTTATATGCCAGCAAGTCAATTCTGACTCAAAGACGACCCAAAAGGACAGTTGAAATAGCCTCAGAGAACTTGCTAAGCTATAATCTTAATGGGAGCAGAATACCAAATCCTCTCTCCTCTAAAACGGCTCATGGGTGGGACCACCCACCTTTCCATTAACAGCACAGCACGTAAGTATCGCACCACCATCTATATGAAGGGGTAACCCTCCCCCCCCCAAAAAAAAAGACACCCCTCTCCTCCACTAGCCAATGCCCCTTGTTTTTGACTTTCTACATCAAGGAAAAGTCTACTCACATTGTTTGATCAGGTGCAACTGCTTCAATAGCAACATAAAACAAGCTCTTTTTCCAAGGCATGTATCCATTGTTGACGCTATTGTTAGGGGCTGTCAAGTCAGTTCCAGCTCATATGATCATTTGAACAACGAAAGGAAACACTTCTCTGACCTGTGCCAGCTTTATCTTCATTGTTATGCTTGAGTCAACCGCAGAGTTAACAGATATTCATCAAACATGTTCTCTCAGACTCGAGGAGGCATTTATATGTCCTGCCACTGGTGGTTTGATCACTAAAACACTCAGCTGCTAACTGAAAGGCCAGTGGTTTGAAACCTCCAACTTTCTCCATGGGAGAAATATGTGGTCATCGCTTCTGGGAAGCTCGAAGCCCTCTGAGGCAGTTGTATTCTTTCCTCTGAGTCAGAATCTACTCAACTGCTGTGCATAGGTTTGGGGTTTGGGTGGAGTTTTGTTTTTGTTTTTGTTTTTTTTGTGACACCTTCCGATTCTTGAGTCAGCTTACTTTCACTCAAATTCTACCTCTTCACTTACTGCTGTGTAGCCCAAGCAAAACTTTTAGCACCTCTATAGTTATGATATCCTTATCTGTAAACTAAAGTCAGCCTTCCCACATTGACAAGTAGAATGTGAAAATCCAGGTGGCATTCTGGTAACAGCACTGGATGCTAGAATGCAAGCTTTGTGAAGGCAAGACCTGTCCACCTGGTTCATGACTGCACCTTAGAACAAAGGAAAGAACCCAGGTCAAAGAAAGAGCACCTCAATCTCCCAGACAAATAAATTGAAATTTATGTTTGCAGATACTATGACATTGGGTAGGCTTTTAAATGTAAGATGTATGACAATAAAACATAGTTTCCATTGATCTTTAAAAATAGCAAGTATAAAGTTAGAAAATCCAATTTGTAATATTATAATTTAAAGTTCCAAAATACCAAAAAAAATTAAAAACCAAAGCTACATTTTCTACTTTTTCTAGACTTTGTTCCTCCAAAAGAGATGAGTATAAGTGTGTGTGGTGTTTACACAATTTCATGTCAACTTGAGAAAAGAATGAAAGGGTGGGGTCCAGCCCATCAACCAGGCTAGACTGATTAATATTCCTCCTTGTGGTGTGGCCTTCTTGTGGTGCTCATGTGCTTAGGTCAATTTCATGATTGAGATGTAGAGGTGGAGTCTAGTCTGTTAATCTGGAGATAGCCATTGAGTAGCCAATGAGGCCTCTGTGTGGGCATGGCTTTCTCCTGAGACTTCTGGGAAATCGCACAGTATTTCCCTGGTGGAGATGAGAAGTCATCTCCCCAATTGTTGGGAGTCAGTCTCTGAAACAACGAACTACGGACAAGACGAGATGGCAGCATCCAAGGAGCTGAAGGAGCCAGAGGAGAAGCCACATGGCCTTACCCTGATGGAAGCAGACCTCTGAAGCTGGAAAAGTCACATAGAGAGCCCTGCCAGTGCTGAGTTGCTTCTACCACCACTGGATGCTGTTGATGGACCCTGATCCCTGGAAGCAAGGAGCCATAGGGAGACCCCTGCCAGCGCCGGGGCACTGCATCCACTGGCCTGTGACTTTGTGAGTGGGAAGGACACTTTATAGATTGGTATCGGGGATATGGGCTAATACCAGACTTATGACTTTGAACTGGACTGGGTTGGGATGCTTTCTCAATGTCCCATTCCTCTTATATATAAACCTTATTGTTATATCCATATGTGTGTCTATGGATTTGTTTCTCTAGTGTACCCAGACTAACACACTTCTCAAGAGGATTCTGGGAATTTCATCTCTTTTGATTCTGCCATCAGAAGAGGCAGGGCACTTTCCCCCCCCACCCCCCACCCCCCAACTTCATATTCCTGTTGTCACATGGAGCAATGCTAATGGCAGCCAGAGAGGCTGGGAGATGGGTCTACTGTCATCGGATCTACAGGATTTTCCACCCATCAGCCTGTCATCTTCCTGCATTTGGCATCATCGCATGTACTGTGTGAGTCTAAAGAGGAATACAATATTAAACTTATGGGCTTGAGTTGCGCTGGGCTGAGATGTGTTGTTGATGTATAATTACTTCTTGAGATAAAGTTCTCTCTCGTACACATATGAGTATCTCCGGATTTGTTTCTCTAGTCAACCCAGTCTAACACAGTGTACTGTGTTACCTGATAGAAAAAGTTAGATGTTTTATTAATATATTTGTGTTGTAGTGAAATTACATGGTGTCTATAGTCTTTTACATAGTATCCATACTATGGAAAGAAATTACTTCTTTCCATAGTCTTTATACAAATAAGGTCGAGTTAGTTCTTGTACAGTCTTGATGTGAAGTATGGTTCTTCTTTCCATAGACTTACGCAAATAAGATAAAGAGAACTCAGTTCAGGAACTGATCAGTTTTGTCATGCAAGGGGGTAAAAAATGAGCCATCTCAAAAGCAAGACCAATGAAATCCTGTGACCCTCAGGACACAGAGCCATGAACAGAGATGTATGAGATTCCTGGCTTAAGTGGCAGAGACAGGTACCAGAGGCCAAAAGGCCAACACCATGAAGAGGCCAAAATGCCAAGACCATGAGACGGAAGAGCTGTGTTGAGACCATGAGGCAGGATGGCAGGTCGGGTTCTGGCCCAAAGAATGCGTCAAGGAAGAGGCCAAGGACCAGAGAAAGAATGATATCTGTCAGCACCTGAAAAAGGGTACTGTTGGCCAAAGGACTATATCTTTGACACTTTATAATTTGTTAGTTTAACTAATAAATCCATAATTGTGAGCATTGTCTGTGAGTTCTGTAGGCCCAGTAAAGTTGCCAGAGGAGGGAAGGTTAGTATCAGAATAGGGTAAAAGATGCTGAAACTAGGTGACATGTGTAACTTCTGCCTTGTGGCAGTCAACCTCAGACTGGTGTGGAGTTGGATTCTCCTTCGTCCTTGTTGACCAGAGGAGGTTAGACATGACCACACACACACACCACTTCATCAATAATAGAAACAGCTGTGCAGCTGATAAGACAAAGAATTGGAGCCATCATAGAAAAGTTCAGGAGTCTGAGAGAATTTGGGAGCAGGAGACTGTAGGGCATGTCATGATCCCTGAAATCAAATTGTGCTGACTACTTAGTACTTAGAACCCCGGTTGGTGCTCAAGGTGTCCTTCCTTTTTCTTATCAAGAAAACAGTAGAAATGAGATGATATCATTGTATGTGTCCTGCCAGCTGCCTGAAATACAATGATAAGGTCTTCTGCAGGAATCAGAGTTCATCGTATTGATTGACAAACAATGCCTGTCACAACACAGGAAAGAATGTTACTGACCCTGCTTCAGAAATACTAAGAACTTCATTTGATTCCTGATTCACTTTGGAATCTTTGGAATACAACTAGAATACCTCTGTGATCCCCACCCTTTCTGTCATCAAATTTAATTTTACGAAGTTATAAATGAGAGAAATCCAACACAGAGAAAGATAATGAAATAAAGGTCCTTTCTGATATGCACAACTCAAAAGTCCTGGGAAAATCATGTCCATATTCTTATTACCTGACAGCTGTATGACGATCTGCTTGCACCCTCAGCTCTGATACACTTGGACCTTTATTCCGCCCCAGGCTTTCTCCAACAGTTAGGCTTATGTCTTATCAACTTAGCAATCAGATGGAAGGAAGACTCATCTCTAATAATTGCAGCAAAATTCCAATTCAGGCATTACTGAACATCTTAGAACATGTTATCATCTCTGGGGTAGTCACACCAGCTAGACAATCTGCTCTAACTGAACAGCAGGGTCTAGGGAAGGGGTAACACCCCAAAGCATAATCAGGGTGTAACTAACAGGACAAAGTAAACCATATACAAGGCAGCCAAAACAACAGACAGATGCTCTGGAGCACTCACTACTGAGCAGATGAGAAGAGAGTAATGGGGACACGCGAGAAGTGAGTTCAAAGCTATGTGGATGCTTAATTGGATTGATTCACTCAATCAGGAGAGCAGAGTCAGCACAATAAGTCAGTAGCATTGGTACGATGGGGTTTTTGAGGGGAAAGTCAACTCTTCTTTTAAAAGAGGGAGTTATGACTAATTAATTGCCCAGAAATAGGAGATATCATTTCTGAAAAAAAGCCTCATATAAGTGGAAAGAAAACAAAGACAAGACAAAATAAATTCAATCCTACAGAAGATTGAAAGAAAGAAAATAGAATTGAGAATATATGTAAAAGAAAATATGTAGAGATTGATTTTTAAATATATAATTAATAATCACTTCTAAATTAAACATAATGGCACCAGGCATTTATTCAAATACATATGTCCAGTATCTGGACTTGAAAAAGACCTTGCACTAGACCAGATATTTACTTCTGTATTAATTTATTTTCTCTTTGGTCCAGTTATACAATATTAAATTTCATCTTAAATGCCTAGTGCAATCCCAAGTTTGAAATTTTGCACCAGAATTAAGAAAGTTGGGCCAACCCAAATGAAGACAATCAAAACTATTACAGCCTCTACTCTCATTAGGGACACCATGCAAAGCCTCTTAGGAGACTTCATAATTCATGTGTAACACAATAGTTAGGAAAAAGGAGCAACTAGCGTCAGCTTATTTCCTGGCCCAGGTATCTCATAAGTAGCCATTCCTCATCTACCAAAGGTGGCTCATGTGCTATGATGATTTTGAACAGTTTTAGCAAGGCTTTGAGACTAAGATAGACCAGGAAAAAATGCCTGGGAATCTACCTCTAAAAATCAACCAATGAAAATACAGTGGTCTGGTCCACTTCACAACTAATCATGGGGATGGGACAGGACAATGTAGCACTTTATTTCCTTGTATGTGTTTTATTGTATAAGATACAACAACAATACAGGATGAACTATTGGAGTTGACAGAAATTATTTTATAAAACAGTTTATAGTTGACTAATCTCAGTATTTTACTATCTTTTATAAGTTTTGTATTGGTATGCCTTTGTATTTGAAGGAGACTACCTGCCCAACTCTCAAGATTATGCATTAGAAAGAAGGCAGTACTCTCATGACAAATGATCATGGATCGTGACTTGTGCTGCCATATTTACTTGTGTATAAATTGAGTTTTTCAGGATATTTTTAAAGCAGTTTCTGTGGTAAAATTAGATGCCTCGGCTGATATTTGGGTCACCTTATGTCCTCAAGTAGATATGGTATCTTTATTATGTTGTAGCATCCACAAAAACAAGATCCTGAGAGGTGTGATTGCTATACAATTTCATGTCAACTTGATAAAAAGAATGAAGGGGTGGAGTCTAGCCTGTCAGTCAGGTCACAGCTTGATGATCCCTCCTGGTGAGCATAGACTTCTCATGAGGATTCTGGGAACCTCTTCTTGTCCTCCCTAGAGGTGAGACACACTCTCACTGCTGCACATTCCTTTTGACAAGCCACATGGAATCACGCTGATGGAAGCTAGAGCTATGAGGCTGGAAGAACCACATGGAGACCCATACATGTGCTGAGATGTTTCCACTACCATGGGATCCACAAGTGATCTTCGTGCATTCAGCATCATGGCGTGTGCTGGGCGAGTCTGAAGAGGAATGCATGGACTAGTATTGGATATATGAGCTATTAGCAGACTTAGGAATTTGATCTTGAGTAAACTGGGGTGTTTTCTTAATACAAAATTGTTCTTTGATATAAATCTCTCTCTTAAACACATATGAGTATCTCTGGATTTATTTCTCTAGTCCAGTGGTTCTCAGCCTTCCTAACGCCAGAATCCTCTAATAAAATCCCTCAAGCTGTGGTGACTCTCCAACCATAAAATTACTTTTGTTGCTACTTCATAACTGTAATTTTGCTACTGTTATAAATTGGATGGCCCCTCTGAAAGGGTGGTTTGACCCCAAAGGTGTTGCAACCCACAGGTTAAGAACTGCTGCTATAGTCAATCCGGCCCAGCACAAGCAGTCAACTCACTCATTCTCTAAAATCTATAGTAAAATACATTGTAATACTCATTGATTTTTTAAAAAATAAAAAATAAGAAAAAACCTCTTTTAAAAAACTCTTAACAACAACAACAACAAAAAGAACTCTTAACAGTGCCCTCTAATCACCACTCTTATTGAACAGTATGCTGGGAATCTCAGACAGGACCACTTGGCAACAAAAAGAAATCCAGGGAACACAAGTGGGCAAGGAAGAAGTCAAGTTCTCACTATTTGCAGACAGTATGATTTTATGTATTGAGAACCCCACTGACTCCAAAGGAGACCGTAGAAGCAACTGAAGGATGTGTAGAAGGACTCTCAAATAGTTACTCCATGCTCTTTTAAGCATTCATTCCACTTTTTCAACATTTTCTCTTAGAAAAGAAAAGTTGCTTCATATTGATCGCTCGTTTCATCCTTTCCTTAAAGTTTCTCATTCTCCCCTCAGCTGTCACTGTCGGGAAAGCCCATGTTGGACAGGAAAGAATTTTGTTCCCTACATATGTGTACAAATTGAGATGTGTACAATTTTAATAGTCACTTGCCATCGAGTCATTTTCTTCAAATGACAACTTTACCTCCATTGTCTGACCTGAATTTTAACTCAGAGTAACCCAGGAACCCAAAGCCTCTGTGGCTGCTGGGGTATTTTCAGCTATCTCTCCCTCTCTAGCAGGCAGTTTCATTTTGATGGTATTGAAATCACAGGGAGTTCTTGGAAGCCTTTGTGAAGTACTTTTGGTTTAGTCAATGTTTACAAATCATCTTCTTTGTTTTTCCTCTGGAGAACAAGAGAGAAACACTGAGCTCGTGAGAGTGGCGAGATGGTGTGGGGTTTAAGTCCACCTACTTGTGAGCCTGGGAGCTCAAGTCGGGGCTACATTTGCCATTTTAACCTGAGCATAGTGCAATAGAAGAGGAATGTGCCTTTTATTCGCAAAACAAAGGGCCTTTTTAGTGTCAGAAAATAAGGCAGGTCTTGCATACCTTTCTCCATTCTTATCCTTTCTTTTCAAACTCATTGTTAATAGTGTTACAGAATATTCCTATCAATTATGTGACTTTTCTGCTATCATCCATAACCTTGGTTCTATGAAGAGTAGCATGTACTGTGCTAGATATGTAACAACAAAGACTAATTTGTAGCCCAGAGACTTGAAAGAAAAGAGGAAACAAACTTGCTTTGACTTAGTAATGTGTTGAGAAAAATTACAGTTCTGTCCATGATAGCACTCAGAGAAGGCAATACAGCTTGGAGGAAAACCAGATAGGTAAACTAATGATGATATCTTGACTCATAATGAGCTCTATGACCATAACAAGTTCCTCAGCACATCCGCATGGCTTTTCTATTGTTGAACCAACAACAAAATTTAATGGCTTAAATAATAAAAATTTATTACATTACAATTCTGTAAGTCCAACTCATGTCTCACTGAGCCTATACTTTCTTTCTAAAGACTCTAGGAGAGATTAGCAAAGGTCTGGTGGCAAAGCCTCCATCAGGCTTCCCGGCCCCGCTCTTGGCAGGTGGGTGGGTGGGTGGGAAGGAGAGAGATTCTATTACCTAAAGGTGCTTACCTGACTTATCCGACCTCCAAGGAATTCTCTTATGTCAAAAGTGTACTAGTATGTCTTAAGATGGACTGGACTGGGATGATAAGTAGCCTCTTTTACTGAGTAATTCAATTATCTCCCTCTTATTTTCTGGTGCCTTTCCTGCCTGCCTTTCTCTTCATCTTTAGGCCAAGTGATGCCTGAGAAAGTGAATTTTTATGTTCAAATCAGGCTCTAACCCGCACATCCTTGTAGTGTGTTTGGTGGTGGTGGTGGTGGCGGTGGTGGTGGCGGCGTTGGTGGTTTTTACATCTGTAACACTCACCATTTTCTCAGACAAAGCATGCACTACTATAACATGACAAAAGCCCGTGGAAGGTCCATTGGGTGTTGAGCCCACTGGCCTAACTCCATTTCAGTTCACTACAGTCACCAATCAGCAGAGTTGGATACAAGGCCCCGTGAGAAGGAGACAAGATGATTGCACTTGGTTCATGCAACTGGCCTCCAAGGGAATGTTCTCCCCACCCCTGACCCTGCCTCTTCTCCCCCTCCCTTGCTCCCCACGAAATGATTGCGGTTCAAGTAGATGCAGTGTCCTTGTTTTTCTCCACTGTCTCTTAATGGTGGTGGATGCTTTCATTTGAGCAAGTCACTTGTAAAGTTACTGTTGAAGCAGAAATGTGTAAAACATGTCACCTTGCCCCTAGGCACTCACCTCCCTTCCCAAGCCCCACAGCTTCTTTGTCCAAAGCACATGCCTGATGATAAAAAGTTGATATGAATGTATTACACACCCAGTCATGGTGGAGAACACAGCTCCAACACACACTGTCCCACTCCACATTATTATGAAGACACTTTTAAAAAGAGGCTACTTGAAGGCTCTAGGAGAAAATTTATTTCCTCTCTCTTCCAGTTTCAAGAGATCATTCATTTTCTTTAATTCATGGACCTTTATCTTCAAAATCAGCAGACGTCCTCTATTGCCCCATCCTTTCTCACCAAACCAGGAAAAGTTTCTGTGTTTTAAGGATTGGTGTCATTAGGTTAAGGGCAACAACATAATTTCCTTAACTCAAAGTCTGTACTCCAAATCGTATCTGCAAAATCACTTTTGCTATAGAAGTTAACATATTCACAAGTTAACCAATTCCTAAGATTAGTGTAAAAACAGATTGAGACCTCAATTCTGTCTCTCAACACTGCTTTCACGTCAAGTAGCCTGTAGAACTGTTTAGGTTGTTAGAAATACATGCCACATAAAAAGGGCCTTAAGCTATGTCTGGTGCATGGGTCCTAGAAAGAGATGCTACAATGTTGTTTATCAATTGCTCATATATAACTTCAGGTTGAAACTGAACAGAATGAAAACAAAGAGCCCCAAGAGTCAAAATACTACCTTGAGTAGTTCCAGCTAGATTTCAAAAAACAGATTCATTATGCATAAATGACAGAAACCTTGATGAACTGTGGGATGACCTCAAAACCTCATACACAAAGAAAACAAAGGCCATTCAAAAGACAAGAAAGAAAGAAAAGAAAAAGCAAGGTCAGAAGAAATTCTGAAAATTGCTCTTCATCAAAGAGAAACTAAAGCAAATGGAAGAAATGAAGACATGAAAGAGCTGAACAGATAATCTCAAAAGACAGCCTGAGAAGACAAAGTAAAATATTAAATGACCTACGGTTAGAAAAACATGACCAAAAAGGGAAAAATATATTAAGCATTTCTTAAACTGAAAGAACTCCAGAAAAACTTCAAGCCTTGAGTTGCAATGTTGAAAGATTCTATGGGCAAAATATTGAATGATGGTTAGAAACATCAAAATGAGATGGAAAGAATACATAGAGTTATTGTGTCAAAAAGAATTAAACAACATGTAATATCACAAGAGGTAGCACATGAACAAGAACAAATGGAACTAAAGGAAGTTCAAGCTTGGACAAAGCATTATCCAAAAACAAGTCTCTAGGAAGTGATGGAAATACCAACAGAAATGTTTCAACAAGCTAGTGAAACACAGGAAGCACTCACTCATCTAGTCAGGAAATGTGAAGGACAGTTCTTAGGCCAACTGACTGGAAGAGATTCATATTTTTACCCATTTCAAAGAAAGAGGACCTATCAGAATGCTCAAATTATAAGACAATACCATTGACTTCACATGAAAGTAAAATTTTGCCAAAGATCATCCAACAATAGTCATAGCAGTATACTGACAAGAGGGTGCCAGAAATTCAGGCTGCATTCAGACGGAGACATGCAACAAGGGATATCATTGATGATATCTAATGAATCTTGGCAGAAAACAGAGAATACCAGAAAGATATTTGTGTTTTATTGACTGTGCAAAGGTATTCCACTGTGTGCCTCACCACAAACTAAGGATTGCCTTGAGAAGAACGGGAATTCAAGAACCTTTCATGGTGCTCCTTCAGAACCTGTGCGTTGATCCAGAAGCAGTTGTGTAAGCAGAACAAAGGAATTCTGCATGGTTTAAAATAATCTGTGTGTCAGGGCTGTATCCTCTCATCATACTCATTCAAATTTTATGTGGAACAAATTAGCAGAAAAGTTGAATTAGAGAAAGACTATAGCATCAGGATTGGAAGAAGTTTTGCTAACAATGTTGGATTGTGGGGCAGACAAAGAATATTAAAAGTACCATGGACTATCAAAAGAACAAACTAATTTTTCCTGGTAGAAGTACATCTAGAATGCACCTTAGAGGCAAGGATGACAAACCTTTTTCTCCCATTCTTTGGACATGTTATCAAAAGGGACCACTCTCCGGAGGGAAAAAAAAAACATGCTTATTGAAATAGAGAGGCAATGTAAAAAAGGAATGCACAGTGGCTACAAATGTGGGCTCAAATATATGAACAATTGGGAGGATGGTAGAGGACCAGGTGGTAATTCTTTTTATTATACATAGGGTCGATATGGTCAGAAACGACTTGAGACACCTAACAACAAAAACTATGGTACATCCATACAATGAAATATTATTCAGTACTTTTTAAAAGAGCTATCAAACAATAAAAGAGCTTGAAGGAACTTTAAATGCACATTCTTGAAGGAAAGAAGTCCATCTAAAAGGGCACATGCTATATTTTTACAATAATAAAATATTCTGGAAAATAAACAACTGATGGACAGCAAAAAATCAGTTTTGGAAGAAGCCTAAAGGGATGAATAAATGGAGCAAGAAGCATTTTTTAGGTTAGTGAAATACTATCATGATGGATACAAACTTTACTCATCTGTCAAAGCCCATAAAAATATACAATACAGTCTGAGCCCTAGTGGCATAGTGGCTGTGTGCGGAACTGCAGCCCACTGGGTTGGTGGTTCAAATCCAGCAGTAGGTCTCCAGGAGCAAGGCTGGGCCTCCTACTCCCATCAGAGGGCAGTGATGCCAAAACATGTGTGTGTGTGTGTGAACTCTAATGTAACCTGTGACTTTCACTAATACAAATCGATTCACCAATTGTAACAAGTGCATGTATGGCATGAATGCACTATATTATCACTAGGGAGGAAGGAATGTGCAGAAAATAGACTACATGAGAACTCTTGATACTTTCTGTCCCATTTTTCAATAACCTTAATATGCTCCAAAAATAAAGTCTATTAATAAAATAAATAGATAAAAGATTATATGCATAGATTATTGTCAAGTAGGGTTGGGGTAGTGGTGACATCTTGTGATCACACAGGCTGGTGGTTTCTTCTATGTAGCCTTTGTTGCTTCTCAGCTAGATGGTTACTTGTTTACTTTCAAGTCTTTAAGATCCCAGACACTATATCTTTTGATAGCTGTACACCATCAGCTTTCTTCACCACATTTGCTTATGCACCAATTTGTCTCCAGGAAAAACACTCCTACGGGTCAACTAACAGACATTGACTATTTATAGGCTTTTCTTTATTGTGTGATTGGTTTTTGTTGTTGTTTTGTTTTTCATTTTGATTTGTCTTGTTTTTGTACTTATTATTGTCTCTGCATATCCATCTAGATAAGACACATGAGATAAACTATCCAGAGGAGAAAACAAGGGGACCAATGGTTCTGGGGTGACATGAGGGAAAGAAAGGGGAGTGGCGGGCTGAGCCCAGGTGGCGTAAGTGGTTGAATGCGGGACTGCGGCCCATGGGCTTGGCAGTTCAAATCCAGCAGCAGCAAGGCTGAGGAGCTCCCATGATCACCAGAGGGCAGTGAAGGAAAGGGGAGTGTCAACAAACACAGGGAGAAGGGAACAAAAAGGTATCTAAAATCAATGGCAAGAAGGGTGTAGCATGCTTAATGGGGCTTGATCAAAGGCAATGTAGCCGAGAAAAATTATTGAAACCCAAATGTAAGTCGAACATAATTGTGGGACAAAAGTAAAAGGAAATAGAGGGAAGAACTAGGAGGTTAGGGGCATTTATAGAGGTCTATGTCAGACAGGATTCTCTAGACAAGCAAAACTAGGACACTAATACCTTTATATATGTTTATATAGATATAGATATATCTAAGATAAGAAATAGACAGTTAGTTAGTCTATAAAATAGTATAAATGGCTCAGTACAACTCACTTTCATGACACATCTAATACAGTGGCAATCCTTCAAACCTTGAGGGCTACTGCACAACCCTCAGTAGAGCAGTTCAGACTATTCCACTACAGGCAGCAAACAGCAAGGAAGGTCATCAATAGTCAGCCAGATGCCAGGGTCCAATAGTCCCCGGCTCAAGCAATGTATACTTCAGTAGTGTGGCATAGCAGGTCTTGAAGGAACCTCAAACTACAGAGACACAGTCAATGCGTTTGATGTCCCACAGGTTGTGTAGCTTGCAAATTGAGACATAGAACAAGCTAAGGCAGTTTCACACTGGTCTGACCATCAAAGAGACAAGAAAGGCAAAGCTTGCCAAACCATTTATGTCTCTGCCCTTCATCCCACATATGTCCATTGACCATGTTGGCAAAATAAACCTACCTATCATAAGGTATAAATGCAGGCATACACATATGCAAATATATTTATATATGATGATAGGGAAATAGATCTATGTGCATAGATTTATATGTTTAATATTAAGGTAGCAGATGGACATCGGGTCTTTACTCAAGTACTCTCTTAATACAACAACACTTTGTTCTATTAAACTGACATTCCATTATGCTCACCTTCCTGACATGATCCCTGAAGACAAAGTGGGTATATAATCAAATCTAGTGAAGAAAGCTGATGGTGCCTGGCTATCAAAAGATTTAGCATCTGGGGTCTTAAAGGCTTGATGATAAACAAGCAGCCATCTAGCTGAGAAGCAGTAAAACTCATATGGAAGAAGCACACCAACCTGCATGATTTTGGGGTGTTATTATTGTGCTAGTCTGACTTTGCTAGAGAAGCAAATTCATTGACATTCATATATGTGTAAGAGAGAACTTTATATCAAGAAGCAAGTATGCATCAATAAAATATCCCAGCCCACGCCAGATCAAGTACATACGTCTGATATTAGCCCAAATGTCTGAGACTAGAGCATAAATTCCTCTTCAGACTCCTAGAGCACATGCAATGATGCTGAATGCAAGAAGGTCACAAGCAAGTGGGAGGAAAGTCTTGTAAATCCAGTGGCAGTGGAATCATCTTCAGGGCTCTGGCTGCCATCAGTGTGGCTCAACGTAGCTTGTCAGCAAGAATGTCAAGCAGAGAAAAATGTGTCCTACCTCCAGGAAGGAAGAGAAGAAATCCCAGACTGCTCATGAGAAGACCACACCCACCAGGAGGCACAATTGTGACCTGACTGACATGCTAAATTCCACCCCGTTACTCTATTTATTAAGTTGACATGAAATTATGTAACAACCACAATTACTTATAATGCTTGGATCACACAGACTGGTGTATTTCTGCCATGTGAACTCAAGTGGGCGTATCACGTAGATGATTGCTTGTTTGAAAATAAGCCTGTCAGAACCCTTCAGAAGGTGTTCTTTCTGATAACTGGGCGCCACCTGGTCTTTCCAGCACACCTTGCTGTATCATCCATATCTTTATCGATCCCTTCCTGAGGTTGAGTAGCGAGGAAGACCAGAGACTACAAATTCTTAGCAACCCCCACCAGATAAAACCAGAAAAATTAATTGGATAAGACAAGTATATGAAATTATGCTATGAAATATAATTTTAAGAGGATTCTTCAAGAACGATGTCAAAGGAGGAACTATATTCTTAGGCATATGAGACAGGAAAAAGGGAGTAGGAAAGAAAATCATATGGCTATAATAATTCCATGTTCCTATTCCTAACTCCAAAATTACATACCAAGTTGTTTTAAAAACTAAACTACTTTTCCAATGAAAGTGACAAGATAAAGATCAGAAAAGATGAAAGACAGCAAAGATAAAAATAAAATAAGAAATCTTTATATTCTCTATTTAGAAAGTAAAATATGACCTTTCTTCTAGCATTTTAAACGATATTAAAGTAGTTTTCATTGAATTTTTATTATTATAACATTTTTACTCCAACTTTCTATCCAATTAATGTCTTCTTTGATTCTAAGTTTCATATCCCTCCCCCCAAAAAATCTCCTCACCACATTTTATAAATCAAAGTGTTACAAAAAAAGTTTTCTGCTTTGAAGTTTTAGTCCCCAAAGAAATAAGTACTATCAATGGATTCTCATCACTCCTGGGTTTAATAGCTGCATGAGAACAGAGTTACACAGGACAAGATTCAAGAAGAAATAAGCTTGACATTTTCCTGACTTATAACAGTATCAACTCTAAAACGGTTTTATAGTTTGCTTAATTTTAAAACAAACTTTTAAAAAATGGCACCTGTGGTGGTTACATAGTTTCATGTCAAGTCAATTGTGTTAGTCTGGTAGACTAGACACTTGTATGTGTAAGAGAGAATGTTATATCAAAGAGTAATTGTATATTAAGAAAACATCTCAGCCCAGTTCAAATAAAGTCCATAAGTCCAATATTAGCCCATATGTCCAATACCAGTCTATAATGTCTTATTCAAACTCATGCAACCCACGAGCAGTGGGTGGAAAGTTTTATGGATCCAGAAACAGTGGAAGAATCTCAGCGCTGGTTTGGTTGTCCACGCCATGTGACTCTTCCAGTTCCAGGAATCTAGCGTAGTTCCATGTGCCTTGTCAGCAGGAAGACAAAGCAGAGTCTCCCGCCTCCTGGGAGCAACACAGAAGTTGGCAGAATTTTCAGAAGGCAATGCCCGCTCAAAGGCCTCATTGACTATCACCTGATTAACAGGCTAGCCTCCACCCCTTCACAAGTTAACAGGAGGTTATGTGACTGCCAGATTGATAAATCAGCAAAGGGGTGGGGTCTAGATTATCAGTCAGGTCACAGCCTGATGATGCCTACCTGTGGGCCCACGCTTTTCATGAAGATGCTGCTCTCTTTTGATCCTGACATTAGAAGAGGCAGGCTTCTCTCCAGCGTGCTCTGCTTTCCTCCTTCTGCTTTCACCCTCTTGTTGACAAGCCATGGGGAGCCACATAGAGGAACAACACTCATGAGCTGGAGGATGTACATGGAGACGGTGCCAGTGCCTGAAATGCTTCCACCGCCACTATGTCCACAGGATTACTCACCCACGAACCTGTGTTCTTCCTGCATCCGGCATCATTGTATATGCTGCATTAGTCTGAAGAGGAATGTACAGAGTAGTATCGGACATATGGGTTAAAATCTGGACTGAGTTAGGATGTTTTCTCAATGTACAGTTATTCTTTCATAAAAAGCTCTTTCCTACAGATATAGGAAGGTCCCTGGATTTGTTCCTATAGTCAACCCTGGACTAACACAACACTTAAATCAACTACATATGTGTGTGTACATACTTGCCTGTGTGTGCATATATACATACATACATGCATGCATGCATACATATATGCCTAAGTATATATATATGGAATTCTGATAGTATGGTGAGTTACCCTCTATGGTACTAACCCCAAGATCAGCATTTTGAAACCACTAACCGATCCAAGGGAGTATCCAAAGCTTTCTCCTTCTGTAAAGAGTTACAGACTCAGACATTCACACTGGCAGGTTGACTCTGCTCTATCAGAGTCTCTTAGAGTTGAATATATATATATATATATATATATATATATATATACATACATACACACAAATACATACATACATATATACACACATATTTAATGTAAGTATTAATATAATTATTTCATGTAACTCTTCTAAAAAAATCCCTGTAACTCCCACCTATGAGTAACTATTAACAGAATTCCTTAGATTGTCCCTTTTCTGGATATAAAATTAGCCCTCTGAGAAGTAGAAGGGGAGAACCTCATTACCAGCCACAGCTAGGAGTGGAGCAACTCCTTTGGATCCCAAGAACTTTGTAGCATGTCCTGACTGAAAGACTTTATCTTGAGCATTCCCCACCTGCATTGCAACCTGTTAACTTCTCTAATACAGCTTTTATTCATGAATGTTGTCTGTGAGTTTTTTGTGATGACTGCAATGAATTATAGCATCTAGATTAATAAAAACTGGGAATATTGTTTGAGATGACACAATATATGATAGTAAATAGCAAGCTATAAGGAAGCTTCATATGATAATAGATTGTATAGTTCACTTTTCTGAAGTCATGATAACTAAGTCCTATTAAAATGTGTCCACAAAATTGTTTGAAATGTGAAATATAACTTCAGTCAAAGTGATTATTTGTGACTGTCATATAAGTAAAATTAACTAGTTTGATTGGGATATTTATTTTGTTTAGTTTCTACTGAATTCAGCGGAATGTGAGGTAAGCTGGATGTGTGGGAAGGGCGCAAAGTCACTTGTCTGTCTACACATTAAGTTTATGTGTGCATAATCTAACTGAAAGCCCTTCAGGAGAGAGATTAACCATGGCTACAACAATGAGCTCGACCAGGTGGACAACTGTGAGGATGGCTTAGGACAGGGTTGCATTTCGCTCCCTTTGTGTGTAGGGCTGCTATGAACTGGAACCCACTCAATGGCACCTTACAACAACAACAACGCTATAGCAAACGTCCGCAGTAGAAAAGGCAGCATGCAATAAGGCAAACTGTTCCACTGAGTGACTCAAACGTTGGCTCTTGAGGAGCAGGACATGTATTCCCTGAGACTTGTAAGAGGAGTACACTCAGCCATTAGATAACTTAGTTATCTACCCTAAAAATAGAAATACCACACTGTATGGATTTAGCAAACAGATATGTATTTCCTCAGGTAGGAAACTATTGTTATGAGATGTCATTGAGTCAGTTCCAACTCGGCAACCTTAGGTTCAGCAGAATAAAACACTGCTCTCTCTCGCACCATTGTCATGATTGTTCTTGTGTTTGAGCCCATTGTAGCAGCCACTGAATTAATTCAATCTGTAGAGGACATTTCTTTTTTTCTCTGCTCCTCTACCTTACTAAGTCTGATACCTTCTCCAGGGATTGATCTCTTCTGACATGTTCTCTAAACAGCATTCTGACTGTACTTTGTCCAAGATAGATTGTTTGATAGATTGTTTTTTGACAGTTTGTGGTATTTTGAATATTCCTTGCCAACACCATAATTCAAATGCATAGGTTCATCTTTGGTCTTCCTTATTCAATGTTCAACTTTCTTATGCATGTGACGTGATTGAAAATCCCAAGTCCTGTGTAAGACACACCTTAATCTTTCAAGTAATTCCCTTGTTTTTCAATACTTTAAAGAGATCTTATGTAGCAGATTTAGGCAATGCATTGTCATTTTCTCTCTTTACTTCTGCTTCTATGAGCACTGATGTGGACTCAAGGAAGATAAAATCCTTGAAAACTTCCAACTTTTCTCCAGTTATCACTATATTACCTATTGGTTCAGTTGTGAGGATCCTTGTTTTCTCTACATTGAGCTGTAATCCACACTAAAGGCTGTAATCCTTGATCTTCTTCAGCAAGTGCTTCAAGTCCTGCTCACTTTCAGCAAGCACGGTGGTATTGTCTGCACTATCTCCAGGGGAAGGCTTCTCTTTCTCAGAGTTCTGGAGGAAAGTTCTTATCTATCCCATTTGTATTTCCTGTTAACTTGAAAGTCAGCTTGTCTTGTTACCTAGCTTAGCCTAGCTAGGCTTGCAAGATTGCTTTTCCTATCTTTTAATCAAGACACACCTTACACTAATTCTGTCTCATTAACATAACAAAGGAAAGCCATTCCTATAAGAGATTATAATCTTAGGCATAGAGATTAGAATTTATAACATATCTGTTTAGAGGCACAAGTCAATCATAACGTGCTAGGAATCATTTGGGAATTCTGAAAATATGCCAATAAATAAAACCAAAAGTAAGCTTTGAAAAAAATCAACAAGCTCCTTCAGAGCATACCTAGAAAGATGGGCATTATGAAGAATCTCCTGATGTTACTGTAATAAAAATTAGGCAGTCAAAACGGGGTCATTTAGTGACTAAATACATTGTGCTCTTTAAGGAGATTGACAGTTTGTGGTTGGTTCGCAGGGACCTCCTAGTCCATTTCCTTTCATAGTGACCTTATGCACAATGGAAACACTGCCCAGTCACACCCCATCTTGACTGTTACGATGTTTGAGGCCACTGTTGTAGCCAATCTATCAATCCAACTTCATGAGTCTTGCCCGTTTTTTTGTTGGCCTACCATTTTACTAAGTACACTGTCCTTCTGCAAGAACTGATAACATGGCCAAAGTATTTTATAAGAAGCTCTACCATCCTCAAATCTAAGGGGCATTATGACTGGGCTTCCTGCAAGACCGATTTGTTCCTTCTTCTGGTACTCCATGATATATCCAGTATTCCATGAAAGTTTGACATTGGAGAAAAAGAAATGAATTATCTAAAATGATCCTACTTTCTGTAACAAGGGAAACCACTATCTTAGAATTTGAAGAAGTGGATTGTGGATCATTTAAAAAGTAACTGCAGGCTGAGCCCTGGTGGCCTAGAGGTTGTGTGCGGGGACTGCGGCCCACAGGGTTGACAGTTCAAATCCAGCAGCAGCTCTCCAGGAGCAAGGCTGGGCTTCCTACTCCCTCCAGGGCAGTGATGCCACAAACAAAAAAAACAAACAAAGTGACTGCATAGTGGAAGATCTACAATCTTAGAAAATATACCATGTCATAAACAGTTCAGTGGAATCACTTAAAATATTATCAGTCATTCTTTAAACAGTATTAGATCCAACTGTAAAATAGTTGTGGAAATATACTATTTCTACTACTCAAATGATAATCCTTGAAATAAAAAAGCAAGCAACAGATTAACGAACAACAACAAAGAAGCCTCAAACTTAGCATGTGTTTCATAACTCAGTTATTTCAATTACTTGAGTAGATGAGTCATCTGACCATGTAACAGTCTGAATAATGTCATAGTACAGCGCATCCAACTGGCTTGGAGACCTCTGCCTAAATGAAGATGTTTTTACTGGTATTGACTTAAGTGATGAATCTGTACACTTTAACAAAGACAAGTCCAGAAAACAAATCAACTCTAAATGCAACTGATGGCACATGTGCTAGCTGTAAAAAAAAAAAAAAGGCATATTTCCTTCCCAAATGCCAGAGCTCATTGATTAAAAACATTAGCTCAGCACAGTGTCTTTGTGATAGAAAGACAGACAGCTAGAAATAAAACCACCAATTAGTATGCTGATCAAACACCTGCTATCTTCTTCTTCTTCTTTTTTTTTTTTTGGTGGCATCACTGCCCGGGTGGGAGTGGGAGCCTTGCTTCTGGAGAGCTGCTGCTGGATTTGAACCACCAAGCCATTGGGTCACTGTCTCGCACTCAAGCACTATGCCACCGGGGCTCAGACCTGCCTGCTATCTGCTTAATGTGTTGTCCTTGCCAATATGGAACTTAAAATTGTTTGTAAAGTACATATAAAACTATGTGAGGGGGCTGAGCCCCGGTGGCGTAGTGGTTGTGCGTGGCACTGTGGCCCACTGGGATGGAGGTTCGATTCCAGCAGCAGCTCCACAGGAGCAAAGGCTGGGCCTCCTACTCCCACCACCAGAAGGCAGTGATGCCCCAAAAACAAACAAACAAAAACAAAAACAAAAAACCCACAAAAGTCATGTCCACTCGTGTATGGATTTCTTTTAAATATATATTGATTATATCTCTTGTTTATTATTTGCAGTTAACATTAACAGTTGAGGACTATGTATCAATGTTTATTGTACTATTCAATTAATATTCAGATTTGACAATTTTCTAAATGGTATGAGATAGTTCTTCCTTAGGTGTGACTTCCTTTTGCAAGTGAGTCTTTAAAATTAAAATATATGTATATAAATATTTGGGGTACCGGCTATAGTGATGACATATTGTATACAAACATAACTATTAGAAATTAAGTAGAATATCCTTGTTTATATTTTGCAAGATGAGAACATTTTATGTCTTCCATGAGTTATAGCTTGGAAAATTTCAGGAGAAAATGTACATGGTTTTCTTACATAGTAACTGGGATTATTGAGTTCCATCTGTATCAAACAATTGCATATATTAACTTAATTACTCTTGTCCTGCAAGATAAACGTTATTACCTATTTTAGTGGGTAGGAAAGTGTGGCGGTCATGTGCTTAAGTTAAATTCATGATTGAGATGTAGGGGTGGAGTCTAACCTATTAATCTGGAGATAGCCATTGAGTAGCCAATGAGGCCTCTGTCTGGGCATGGCTTTCTCCTGAGACTTCTGGAAAATCTTGTGATATTTCCCTTGTGAAGATGAGAAGCTATCTCCCAGTTGTTGGGAGGTAGTCTGAGAGATGATGAATCACAGACAAGACAAGATGGCAGCATCCAAGAAGCTGGAGGAGCAGGCAGAGAGACCATGCGGCTTTGCCCTGATGGAGCCAGACCTCTGAAAGCTGGGGCGGTCACATGGAGACCTCTGGCAGCAATGAGTTGCTTCTGCCACTACAGGATGCTGTTGATGGACCCTGAACCCTGGAAGCGAGAAGCCATGGGGAGATCCCTGCCAGCACTGGGATTCTGCACCCACTGACCTGTGACTTCGTGAGTCAGAAGGAGACTTTATAGACTGATTTCGGGCATATGGGTTAATATCAGACTTATGACTTTGAACTGGGCTGGGCTGGGATGTTTTCTCAATGTCCTGTTCCTCTTGTATATAAACCATTTCCTTATATCCATATGCGTGTCTATGTTTCTTTAGGCTACCCGGACTAACACAGAAAGTAAAGACCAATGAAAGTAAATAACTAGCCTAAATCCACACTGCTTACACTGATCATCCCAGAATTGAAAGGATTCAAAGATCCCTAGGTCATCCCTTTTCCACTTGTGCCCCATCTCCCAGGTTCCAAACACACTGTGGAAGTCTGATTTGACTTCTTAGGTTGCCCTGTTTAACCTTCATTGGCCTTCAGCAAAGTTTGGTGTGGAAAGGAGCTGGAACCAGCAAACTTTCTGGGAAGGACATGAGGCAATGAAGGCTACTGCTAAGATGATTGGAGAAAGAATGTAGGAGAAAAACAACCCTCAAAAGATAGCATGAAGAAAGTCATTAACTTTCGCTTTAAAATAATTCTGTAATATCTAAATCTAACAATAGATTTATGGGATGCACAGTATGTAATTTACTCTCAGCAAGTGTAGCAGTAAGTACACTTAATCTAAAATAATTATACAGCATGAAAATTGAACACAGTTATATAATGGTCGGCACAAAAAAGAAGACAAAAGAAAATCAACAATTCACAGAAGAGCTGAGTAGCTTATAAACAAATCTAAAAGTTAACCCAGTAGGGAGAAAAAATATATTTCACTGCTGGATATTCTATAATGTAGATGGCCTAAATCAGTTCTTAAGACTAATATCTACAAGTCTCTGAAAAGACAACAAAGCTGAATCAGCTGGATAAAGAGGCAAATTCAACCCACAGATCTCAGAGCCATGCATATTTCTCAGTCCTTTTCTTTATTAGGTCAAGAACAACTCCGAGCTTCCTTCTATGGAGTTACGACTTGTTTGGCTGGGCTCGTTACCTCGTGTTGCCTTCGGTACTCCTAAACCAGCTACTCTGTGTGTTTACTGCGTATGAAAGAATTCTCTTCAATCAGTGAACTTTTTATGATCCTCTATTCTCTTTGAGTGACTGTGTAAGTGTCCAGATCCCTAGTGCTACCGGGGTTATGCTTTGGGTCGCAATTCTCAAGGTTGGTCGTTCAAAAACCACCAGCTGCTCTGCAGAAGAAAGAGCGTTGACTATTCCTGTAAAGGGTTACAGTCTCCGAAATCCACAAGGGGCAGTTTTATAGCCCACAGACTCATATGAGTCGGAAGAGACATGATGCCTGTAAACTTGAAATTATATGTATGTGTGTAAGTGTCCAGACTGGCTACATAATTTGCATAATTTCATGCAAAATGAAAGCATGGGATCCTTGGCTCAAAAATGATCAGTTTCAAAGTGACAACATCAAAGCATTAAATCAACTGCAGAACATTTCTAAGGACCTGGCTGTGACTACGTAGATCCCTGCCCTGAAAGTCATGCTGCATAGGCTCTGACCTGAAGATCACACAGCCTGTTTTTGGCTATTTTGTTTGTGTCCTTCTTTTTTTCTAGAACATATCCACTATACTCACATCCACCGCCACCCAAGCTGGCCTAGACTTAGACAGACAAATTCTATTTCCTAAAGTCCCATGGATTACTTTAATTTCTTCCATAAAACTTGCCACTGGCCTGCTTCTAATCATTGTCCTCATTTCTTGAATGACTGCAACAGTCTTTTAGCTAGTCTAATCCTCCCTGGTGATGTACTGGCTATACGTTGGGCTGTTACTTGCAAGGTCTGTAGTTTGAAGCCACCAGTCACTCTTCAATAGAAACAGAAGGCTTTGGGTTGCATCCATGACTACCAGAGGCAGTGATGCCCACCGCCCCCCCCCCCCAAAAAGAAAGAAACAGAAGGCTTAACTATAAAGAGTTAAGTCTGAGAAGCCCACAGGGACAGTTATTTCATAGTGACTCTGGCCAACAGGGCCACTATGAGTTGAAGATGATTCAGTGGCAGCGAATTTGGTTTGGTTTGATCAACTCTCCAACCTACTATGTAAATGGTCTGACAAGAGAACCTTTAAGAAGCTAAATATGATCTTGGCACCCCTTGATATAATTCATACAAGGGCTCACCACTTGCCTTTTAATGAAGTGTGAACCATTTTGTATCATTTCTAAGGCTCTGTATTACCTAAACCTGATGACCTCTTCAGGCATAATTTTTGTCTCAATCCCTTAGTCTGTGAACCAGTATTCTACTCACTTCTCATTCTACCTAACAATCATTTATCTCTGGTGTCTCCTGTTGGAACCCTCTCCCCCAAGCCCAGCACCATGGAATCACTTCTTCCCCTGGACACACACATCTGTTGCAGAGCAGAAGTGTACTCCATAAGCTTTGCGACATGGCAACTGTTCAGAAACAGATCCTCAGCCCTATCTTTCAAGGCGTCTCCATGTGGTTTCTACCACCGACCTAGTAGTGAAGGGTCACTATGAGTCACCATCGACTTAATGACAGAGCAGGCTTCCTAAACTGCCCCTGATATGAGTTATCAAGAAATATATATTTGATTGTTTATTTGCCTGCATTAACAGTTTACCTATAGGAACAAAAAGCTGGTCTTTTTGGCGTAGTGGTTGCGCGCGGGACTGCGGCCCACAGGAACGGAGGTTCAATTCCAGCAGTGGGGCTGGGCCTCCTACTCCCACCACTGGAGAGCAGTGATGCCAAAAAGAAAAAAAAAAAAAAAGCTGGTCTTTTGGGGGAATTACTTTTGATCTTCAGTAAATATAAGAAACACTCAAAATTTTGTTGAATAAATGAAGATTCACCATTATAGAACTCTCTGAGGTACAACTACACTTCCAATATCTTTGTCATTAACTGATAAGAAAAAAAAGAACAAGAGAGAAAATTAAAGGTTTTTGTGAGCTCATTTGCTACCAAGCATCTCACCAGTGACATGTGAGCCACCATGCCATCTGGCCTTTGGGCTTTGGCCCCAGTTCTTCTCTACTCGTCCACTGTGGAGCCACCAATACTCTGAGCAAATTAGCAACTCATGTACATGATCTTCACATAATGAATGGAGTCTCTTTAAAAAGAAAAAAAAGTTTAATTGGGACCTAATCCACATATTATGTAATTCAATGCTTCAATTGTATCAAGAAGAGTTGTACACAAATGTGTTTGACACAATGGATAGATGGATGGAAAGTGATTGTATGAGCCCCCAATTAAATGATTAAAAGTAACAATAATAATAATTATACAATCATTACCACAATCAATTTTACCTTTTATTCTTTCTTAAACTCTTTGTAATTAGCTCCCCTCTTCTCCCCAACCTCTACTGCCATACCTCCAAGAAATCATTAATCCAGTCACGGTCTTTATAGATTCACCCTTCTTGGATTTCCTATACCAAAAGCCATACAAAAACATAAAACAGGGCTGAGCCCCGGTGGCGTAGTGGTTGTGCGCGGGACTGCGGACCACTGGGTTGAAGGTTCAATTCCGGCTCCCAGGAGCAAAAGCTGGGCCTCCTACTCCCACCATCTGAGGGCAGTGATGCCTAAAAATAAATAAATAAACATAAAACAAAGAAACAAAAAAACTAATAGCAATAATAAAAGAAAATAGACGGAAAGCCTCAATCAAAAAGAAAGCAGAAAATATAAAAGCTAAAGCAACTTTTAAATGGGTCAAAAGGGAGATCAAGTGACGAGGTGATAAGTTTCCACCTACCTATCTCTGCCATGATCCACTTCCAAAACACTGAATGATGATTGCATTGAGTTCTGATGATTGAGTGCAACCATTCAAAACAATCATTGTTTGATAAATCTATTTTTTTAAAAAGAATATTGTGGGGTGCTAAAAAATGCTCCACTGGAAAAATCATTCAATAATGTTATTTTCATTTATTTATTTAATTTATACTTATTAGACATATATTATACATACAGCCCTATGTTGGAATAGAAGAGTAAAACAATAATCAAGATAGACACTTTGCTTTCCAAGAGTCTAAAACCTTAAATAAAATTCCAAGCTCACTATCATTGATTCATCTAACTCGTATAGCTCCTATCGAACAGAACAGAACAGCCCATTTGAATTTTCTAAGGCTATAATATTTACCAGAGAACAAAACCTCATCTTTCTCCAGAATGACTGGTGGGTGTGAACTGCTACCTTGTGGTGAGCAGCTTGACATGTAACTCACCAGATTCCCTCAACTTCATTCAACACTTTCTGAACAGAAATAAAGAAACATCCCATTGATCACAGTTTCCCGGTTCACAAGTACAAACCATTCGTTGAAGAGGTGAGTTTCGTGATATTCTTACAATTATCAGAAATTGAAGCAATATGGTTATCAGGAGATAAAATTTAGTAAGTAAAGCTGTAGATACGTCAGTTATTGAAAGATCTCAGTAGAAAACAAGAAAATAAACCACACTGTGGGGCAGGAGAACAAGAAACTCATTGCCTCAAAGCTGACTCTGACAGGTAACACGTCTGTGGTGTGTAGGGGAGACATGAACTCCACAAGGCTTTGAAGGTTGTGACTTTTCCAGAAGCAGATCAGCAGTCCTTTCCCCACGGTGTTCTTGGATGGCTTTCAGTGCAGCTGAGGGCTCACCTGTTTGACCCACCCAGGCACACCAGGAAAGAAATCCTGTCTAATTGAAAATTGTTTTATTCAGTTCTTGCAAAATTTCTGGGTAAAGAGAATTTTTGTTTGTTTACCAAACACTTTGACATATTCCCTCATTAAGCCTTCACAGCTGCCTAGAGATAAATGGGGCAAACATATTAGACCGTTTTAGAGTTCAGGAAATTGAGGCACGTGGTGTTTCTGAGCTTTTCTTCCTTTTGTATGTTCGTCGCAGATTGAGACTCTGTGTCTCAAGCCCAGTCCTCACCCAGCTGTAGACCAAGAGAGAAGGAAGGTGATTAGGTGGGCTCCTCAGGGCCTCGTTTAAGAAGTTTCCTCAGATGCCATGACCCTGACGCCTAGGCCTTTTACAAAATTGTCGAAAATGCAGCTGGGCAAATGGAGCTAATGTTTATCCACAATAAATGATCTCTTCCAAGTCTTTGTTTGGTTTTATTATAAATTTTAATTACTGCCATTAGAGGATATGTCTTTATCCTGGAAACAATTTTATGAAGTTTATTGAAGTACTTATGATAGAACATCTGTGGTCCCCTTGGGGTTATTTATTATTCTCAATGTTATGCATGATTCTTTCATTACAAATGCTTGTCTCGGTTTCCATGTCATCAGAGAAGTTTAAAAATCTCTCCATTCACTGACATTGCTGCAAAGAGCAAATACATAAATGTGATATGATGTGAAATGATATATAACATGATACTCTAGATTAACACTTTTCAACATGTGGGTCGCGACCCCTTTGAGGGTCAAATGGCCCTTTCACACAGGTCACCTGATTCATAACAGTGACAAAATTATCATTACGAAGTAGCAACAAAAATAACTTTATGGTGGGGGTTCAGTATGAGGAACTGTATTAAAGGGTGGTGGCATGAGAAAGGTTGAGAAACACTGGTCTAGATGGTTTGACTTCCCTCAGAGGGAGAGAATGCTTCCAGCATTGGACACACTCATTTGTTCCAGAATACTCAGGAGGCAACTGTTGTACGTCAGGCAGTGAACCAGGATTTGTGAAAAACAGCTGAATAGATGCCAGCCTTGTCCTAGCAACTCCCACAACCAAATGCACCGCCGTCGAGTTGATGCCAACTCACAGAACCCTTTAGCATGGTTGGAATGGCCCCCACTGGTTTCTGAGGCCGTCACTCTATCGGGGAGTAGAAAGTAGATGGACTTTCCCCGGAAGTGGCCGGTGGTCTCAAATCGCTGACTTTGAGGATCATAGCCTATGTGAGCCCAGGTAGACTATAGGAACAAATTCATAAACACACACATGGATAGAAGGAAAAGGGTTATATACAAGAGGAATGGAACATTGAAAAAGCATCCCAACCCGGTCCAGTCTAAGGTCATGAGTCGGATATTAGCCCATATAGCTGATACCGGTCTATAAAGTCTTCTTCTGAATCATAAAGCACGTGCAATGACACCAGGACCATCACAGGCCAGTGGGCGCAGAGGCCTGTTTATCCAGCGTCAGTAGAAGCATCCTGGCACTGGCAGGGGTCTCCCCATGGCTCCTCATTTCCAGGACTCAGGGTCCATCAGCACTATGCAGTGGCAGTAGAAGCATCTCAGCACTGGCAGACATCTCTCTGTGGTTTTTCCAGCTTCAGAGATCTGGTTCCATCAGAGTAAGCTCACGTGGCTTCTCCTCTGACTCCCCCAGTTCCTAGGACACAGGGTGCTCTATCAGCATGCTGCCATCTTGTCTTGCGAGTAGAGTGTCTCCAACAAACTAGGTCATAAGTCTCTCACCTCCATGGGGGAAATATTGTGAGATTGCCCAGAATTCTCAGAGAAAGCCGTGCCTACACGGAGATCTCATTGGCTATCTCCAGATTGACAGGCTAGACTCCACCTCTGCACCCCCAATCATGAAATTGTCACCAAAGTACATCACCGTCACACAGCCCAATGAATAACCACTAACACCATCAAGTCTTCTTTAGGATTTACAAATCTACTGAGAAAACCTTCACATAAGGTGCTGGAGAAATTTTCAGTAACTTCTTTCACCTACATTTCTGAGGCCCTCCTGTGTAAAAGATTCCAAAGTAGCATACATGAGTTTGCATTCAATTACAACCTGGTGTCACAGTGTGTGTTAGTCTGGGTTGACTAGAGAAACAAATCCAGGGGCATTCATATATCTATAGGAATGAATTTTATATGGAAGAGAATTATATATTGAGAAAATGTCCCCCAAAAGTCCAGATCTGGTCCATAAGTCCAATATTAGCATGTATGTTCGATACTATAAATTGCTCTTCATACTCATTCTGCATGTGCCATGATGCTAAATACAGGAAGATGACAGAGTGGTGGGTGAAAAGTCTTTTGGATCCAGTGGCAGGGAAAGTATTTCAGCATGAGCAAGGCTCTCCATGTGGCTCTTTCACCTCTCCGAGTATCTTAGTAGTAAAAGAGTGAAGCAGAGAGAGACTATGGCCTGCCTACATGAAAAAAGGAATGAAGTTCCCAAAATCCTCATGAGAAGGCCATGCCGACAAGGAAGCATAGTCAGGCTGTGATCTGGTTGACAGGCTAGACTCCATACCTTCACTCTTAATATCGTCAAGTTGACACAAGATTATGTAACTGCTCCACACTGATTAAGTGCTCACCTGCTAACCAAAAGATTGAAGGTCAAAACCACCAGAGACTCTGCAGGAGGAAAATGTGACTACCATTTCTGTAAAGATTAAAGCTTTGGAGACCCTATAGGGCAGGTATGCTCTGCCTATAGGATCACTGCAAGTCAGAATTCAACTCCATGGCATCGAGTTCAATTTTGTTTGGTACTAACCTAAAGGTAGTCATTCAAATCCATTAAATGGCATTGATGAAGAAAGACCAGTGATCTGCTTCAGTAAAGATCACAGCCATTAAGCATCCCATGAAGCACTTCTCCTCTGTCATGCACGAGGTCACCAGGAGTCAGAATCCATGGCAATATGTTTTTAACTGTGAACTCTGTTCATTGTTCAGTGATCAGGACTGAAAAAATGATTGAGGCATTGTCCTTGTGCTCTAGAAGGAATAACCCAATAACTTCACAATTGAACTGAGTGAAGGTTATCCTTCTAATCACTGTGCTGTTAACCCATCTCATGGAAAAGAAAACTTTGGGTTCAGAAAGACTGTCAGTTGTCTTAGAACACAAAACCAGTGGTGATGCCAAGACTAATTTAGAAGAGTTATGAAGGGGCTTCAAGAAGTCCCATTATCTTTCAATTCCATTTTTCCACAAGGATTTTGAAGCCCCTGAATATTTCATCCCAGGAAGATGACAAAAAGAAAACATGTTGCTTACTCAAGTATGTAATGTTGGGAAAAAAAGAAAAGGACTGACAGAAGACAACCTGTTCAGGAAAATAAGAGGGAATGTTTTCCACTGCTCTCCCCTGGAATCAAGTAGTACTGGTGATGGAGAGTTGTGTATTGGGCTTCTAGCTACAAGGACCATAATGCAAAGCCCCCTTCCATAACCCAGAAGAAAAATTCAGTGGACTGGGTTTGGTGGGTTCCCCATAACACTATCATATCTTTTGCAGGATTCTGTAGGAAAGAGCAAATTAAAGGAACTATACAGAGTTTCAACTATAAACTACTCTCATTTTATTGTTTCTACCACCCAAGACCTTCCTATACAGATCTGGCAAAGTACCTAGTAAATTGTCACTAGAAATACACACAAGTCAATAATATGTAAACATTGTTTTTCAAAAATGAGAACATTTCTTATTTATCAAACTCCATTTCCTCTTTCTATATTTAGTCCCTAATATTTACAACAGGCTTCTAAGATGACAGAATCACTAATGACAAAGCATCCAGAAAGTTTTCTAATGTACACGTAATACAATGCACTTACTGTTTTTTATCAGTGTTCTTTTGCCATGTTGACATGCACCTAACTGAACAACTAGAATAAGTCAAGAATTAAGCACCCGAAGAGGGAGATATAGAAATTATAGATATGCGTAGATTGTGAGCTCTCTCTTAATCATAAATGGTAATCTAAGAAAAATTCATTCTTAGGGCATGGTTCTACTAGATACCTACCTTTATGACGAGATCGCCTAAGATATTGATGCAAAATATGGTAAAGAAATCAGATGACACCTGACTATCAGAATAACTAGTGTCTGGAGTCTTCAAGACTTGTCTTAAAACAAATCAATCATCTACATTAGGTGTCAGCTAAATTCACATGAGGAAAGCAAAACTTTTTAATCCAAGGATTATAAATACTAGAATCAAAGACTAGAGGAAGACACTTACTAGAGCTTAATTTCTGAGCACATGGTTTGACTAAGGCTAGTTATGGATGACATTTAAAGCCCAAAATTCATTGGCCGTGTCTCCCCATGAAATAAGTCTCTGGGCAATTTCCTCTTAATGAGTAAGGATGCAAATAGCCATATTATCAGAGTGCATCAGAATATGGATGAATGCTGTGGCAGCATAGGTTCAAGTTTAATACCTTATTTTTTGTTTTCCTTTTTGACCCATTTTAAATTTTTTCTCACTTTATCATTTTTAGCTTTCCTTTTGGTTGTTTCATGTTGTTATTATTGTTGCGGATAGGAGGAATAATTTTCTTTATATGAAATCCAAATTAGGTAAATTTTTAAAGACAGCAATAGATTAAAGTTTCTTTGATTACAGCAAGAGAGACTGAGGGAGTTAATAATGAGTTTAAGAATGAAGAAAATTCTTCTAAAATGCATTATGATGTTGGTTGCACAACTCTCTGTTTAACTCACTGAAATGTGTGTTATGTGATTTATATGTCAATAAACCTAAAAAATAAGACATTGCTTCTAAAACAAGTGAAAATAAGTTAGGCTATTTTATTAGTAATGGCATATATATTTATATATATATATATATATATATATACAAACAGTGGCTAAAATAAAGATAAGGCACAAGAATATATTTATACACACATATTATTCTTGTGCCTTATCTTGTGCTTTATCTTATCTTTACACACACACACACACACACACATATATGGCACCTCAATCAGTTACCCACAATTAGCATGAGCCAAACTGAATTTAGCCTAAGAAAGAAGTTAAATGCCACAAAATAAAATCATTAAAATCATTAGAAATTAGATTTCTCACTGTCATCTAAATAATGCCATTCTATGTATGTAACCACTGCATTCAACCAACACACTCAACTGTATTTTCTTACAATGTGTATCGATGTATTCGATCAAACAAGCAAGTATTAGGGTCACACTGAATATGAAGTAAATCAGAGTGTACCAAAATGCACAATTCTTTAGAATTCATTTTAAGTAGGGACACTTATCAAGAAAGGGAGCACTGGTTCCTAAGGAAGGGTCAGTTGCACCCAGCACCCCCTATTTTCCATTTTTCTACCTTAAATTAGAGCCAAGAATTGGGTTTGAGAATAAGACTAATCTTGCTCATTCAAATATAATCCTGTCATCCATCACAAAGGAAAACCCCAAACTCTTTGTCATCATTTGACTTCAGCAACACTCTTATTTTGCTTTCTATCTCCTTAAAGCAAACCTGTCAGAAAAGACGATTGGAGATATGGGAATGAATGGCTTTCTTTTCTTCCAAAGAACCTATAGGGTTTAGGAGCATTAATGTCTTCTTTTCCCAATCAAGGTCTAGCACCTGAAAATGGCTCAGCTTTCTTTTTTTTTTTTTAATTATTTTATTGGGGCTCATACAACTCTTATCACAATCCATCCATACACTCATTGTGTCAAGCACATTTGTACATTTCTTGCCAGCATCATCTTCATAACATTTTCTTTCTACATGAACCCTGGTATCAGCTCATTTTTTCTCTCCTCCCCTCCCCACATGAACCCCTGATAATTTATAATTTACTTTTATTTTTTCATGTCTTACATTATCTGATGTCTCCCTCCACCCACTTTTCTGTTGTGTTTCCAAGGGAGGAGGGTATATGTAGATCATTGTGATCCTTTCTCCCTCTCTCCCCCCACTCTCCCGGTACAGCTATTCTCATTATTGGTCCTGAGGGGTTTATCTGTCCTGGATTCCCTGTGTTTCCAGCTTTTATCTGCACCCATGTACATCCTCGGGCATAGCTGGATTTTTAAGGTAGAATTGGGATCTTGGTAGTGTGGGGGAAGAAAGTATTGAAGAAATAGAGGAAAGTTGTATGTTTCATTGGTGGTATACTGTACCCTAATCGGTTCTTCTCTTCCTTGTGACCCTTGTGTACAGGGATGTCAACTGTCTACAGATGAGCTTTGGGTCTCCAGGCTGCACTCCCCCTCAATCACATAGACAAGATTTTTTGTGCTCTGTCTTAGGTGCCTGATACCTGATTCCATGGACACTTCATGACTAGCATGCTTCTTTCATATGGACTTTGTTGTTTCTCAGTTAGTTTTATATATATACACATATATATGTATACACACACACACACACACATTTATACCCAGGCACCATCAGCTTTCTTTACCACATTTGCTATGTACCCATTTTGCCTTTAGCAATCGTGTCAGGAAAGTGAGCATCATGGAATGTCAGGTTATTAGAACAAAGTTTTCTTGCATTGAGGGAGTACTTGAGTAGAAAGGCCCAATGTCCATCTGCTACCTTGATACTAAACATATAAATATATGAACATTGATCTATTTCCCTATCATTATATATAAATATAATATAATGTACATGCCTGTACATGTACACATGCATATGCTGTATTTAGACCTCTATAAATGCCCTTTGCCTCCTAGTCTTTCCTTTGTTTAATGGCTCATCTTTAAGGTTCAACTTCTTACTCAATTTTCCCAGTAAGGAATGGGGTTCAGAATAGGATAAGCTGCTTGGGTCAAGGTCATATTGTCTAGCCTCAAAGTCTTGCCTGTGATGGTTTGGGATTATACCCACTAGCCACTTTTGGCTAAGGGTATGAGTAAAACCCTCCTCCCCCATCCCCTCACCCCATCACACCTCACAGGGAACCACCACTCCTCAAAATGGTTACTTTAACTTGAAAACAATTACATTCAGTAAACCTTGGAGGAATACAAATGATATGTGTTCACTTATCTAAATGTTACCCAATGAATCTGCTCAGGGTTTTATCATCTGACTCAATGGTTACAAACATTTCATCACCTCAGTCTAAGAATGGGTCTGTACATTCATCCACTATTTATTCAACAAACATTTGAGTAACTACTGAGTGTCCTACTCAATTTGGGCTGAGCTCTGACAATCCTGTTGTGAAATAATTCCAGTCTGTTGCTCCCAGGAGCTGACCATCTTGTGGACATATTAGATGTGTAAGGAAATGGCTGTTATTCAGGCTGGCAATTATCTCTCTGGCTAACCCCACAATGCACTGCTCAAAAATATGGAGCAACTCTCCCTGTGGGAGTGGATCACAAAATCCTTCCTAGAAGAGCCAAGGTTGAAAAGATACAACAGAGTGCACAAGACAGAAAGGGAAAGAGTAGGTCATGTAGAAGTCTCAGCAGGATTCAAGGTGCGGATTTGAGAAAGCTGGTGGTGTGTTTAGGGAACTGTGTTTTCCATGATGTAGTGTGCTAGCATCTGTTATCTAGAACAACAATAAATATGGCTGTGGCAATGTGAGGCAAGTATTTCCAACTGTATTGTGTTCTTTGGCTTTGAGCATGGCTCTCCATCTGTTTTACTTGTCTAGAGTACACAAAGAATGTGAAAGATTGGGTGGGAACTTGTTCGGGTGAGACCATTAACTATCCAAAGTAAGGCTTTGTCTAGAAGCGTCTCTTCAAACAATAAAAAAGCCGGGGGAGGGGGGTCCCCGGGAGAGGATTAAAACAAAAGTTTAATGAAAGAGAGACTCAATGAAGGAAAGAAAAATAAAAGGAGTGACACCAATTGCCTCTATAGGAGATACTTCAAAAAGTTCACAGAAAATTTGCATTTATATGTGTATATCTATAGTATGCATGTGTGTGTGAATATATGTACATGTATGTATATGTGTATACATATATGTTGTGGTTACATGCCATGGAGTTAGTTCTGGTTCATAGTGACCTAACAAGATGATAATTAGATATATACTCAGATTTCCTTCGATATTTTAATTAATATTTCTATTATAACTATATGCATAAAACTCAGGTAAGCAGCAGAAAATTGAACTGTAATTTCATAGGCACTCACTGATACATGATTAAAAATAAAATGAATATATTGTGGCTCTTTTTCTATTTATAATTCAAAAAAAAGTGTGGAGTGGCAGGGCATTTGGAAACTGAATCAGAGTTCTGAGTTCTCTGTATAAGTCTGTCAGCTTGAGCAAGTCACTTCACCTCTCTGAGTACATTTTTTCAGCAGAAAATCAGGTTACTAATATTCACATCACATAGTTGATAAATAAGACAAGGCCATGGCTCTAAAACTCACTGTCAAGACTAGGCGCACAACTTTACTGAGATGAGACACTTTCATTAATGTATTTCAATCCTTTGGCAAGATCTCTATCCCAGGGTTAATATGGAGACGTGTATGGGGTGCCAAAGGGGGTCAGGAGCTGGGCACCTCACACAAAAGCAGAAGGTAAAAGTTAGGCAGATTGCTGAAGCAGAACACAGAGAGTGAAACCAAATTTAGAGAAGAACTAGATAATGCCAGCATGTCCAATTTGAACATATCAAGTCACTCGTTTCATCCCCTAATTCTTTTATTCATTATTTCATACATTGAACATGTGTGCATTGAGGCATATTATGTATAAGGCATACATTATACTCACATCCTCAAAGAGGTTCTGGTTAGTATGGCAGAAAATAAAATACCAAAATAAAATGATGTAGTTCATCCTTCAGTCACAAAATGCACATGTGATAGGGGACAGAGAGAAAGAAAAGGAACTTAAACCTAGCTGACTTATCAAGGAGGGCTTCCCCTAGGCATGAAAGCTGGGGCTGACTTTGAAGGGATTCTAGGGAGTTAACTAGAGACATTAGAGATAAAGAAAACGGCGAAGACACCAAGAAAAGAAAACCACAGTTTGGCAATAAAGAGACTTCAAATATCCAGTTGTGATTTGTGGTAGGGAGTTGTCATGAGTCTTCTCCAACTCATAATAACCCAACATTTCAAAGAACAAAATATTGCTGGATTTGCTATCATCTCCCTGATCGTTTGGAAAGAGACCGTGTGCTACTATAATTTGCAGAGTTTTCATTTGTTGCTTTTTGGAAGCAGATCACCAGACCTTCCTTCCTAATGCGTTGTAGTCTAGACGCTCTCTGAGCCCTTCCTAATGCATCTTAGTCTAGACACTCTCTGAGCCCTATCCACCCCGAGTGACCCTACGGGTGTTTGAGAGACCAGTGGTATAGTTTCCAGTGTGAGGGCCATAGGCTATTAACACAGGATGACAAGCTGACCAAAAAAAAAAAAGTGTTGGCAGTATCACGAGTTAAATCTAAAGGCAGAGTCAAGAGACTGGCTGTGAAATGTGCTACACACCCTCTTGTGAAGATGGACTTAGCTGTGAGCTCTTGCAAGTCACTGAAAGATGGAGCGCTGGGTCCATTCAAGACCAGGTGTGCATTTCAGAAATCTCTTTTAGCTGCATTGTAGGTACCAGCATAAGTGGGTCAGTAAGGCCATGGCCCTGATTCAGTCAATGAATGAGGCCATAAGAATTTGATAACAGGCAATAAATTTGAGGGGAAAAATTGGAGATGGAATCAACACCACTTGGTGAACAATGATATAACGGGGTTTCATGCCAGAGATGAGCCTAGGATTGCTCCAAGCTCCAGGATGAAGCCAATAGGATGAGACATTGTCGGAGGGAACCCAAAATCTTGGGAATGTTTCCTATGTATCAGGTATCAGGACAGTTGAGCATATCCGTGACTTGGTCTAACATTCATTGTAAAACCATGGTTAGTATTTCAACCTCAAAAGATGAAGCTTAGAGTCAGTGAAGTGGTTTTCACACAAGACATATAAAAAAGGTGTCAGAGAGGGAATTTGGGGATCAGACATGTCTAATGCCATGATAGTCTATTTTATCAATCACAAAAGGGTGTCAAATCTCTTGGGATAATAGGTCTTGACATGGACCAATGTAGAAAATGTTTCATGAAGGGCAGATTTGGGAGGCAACCGCAACTGAAAGGCTTAGAGAAAGAGGATAGAGAGTTAAGGGGTAAACAAACACTAAATACTCATACAAGAGCCAAGGGACTGAATAATCCCAGCACTGACAATTTATCAATGGACAAGATACTAACTAACAATTGTTTACTGGAATTGGTGTCAAGAATATTGATGGTTTGTTCTCTTAAAAAATACAAAGTGGCTGAACCCTGGTGGCCTAGTCGTTGTGTGAGGGACTGCGGCCCACAGGGTTGACAGCTTAAATCCAGCAGCAGCTCTCCAGGAGCAAAGCTGGGCTTCCTATTCTCACCAGGGCAATGATGCGACATTGAAAAAAAACAAACGAAGTAATGAAAATAAAACCATACCATACCATAATGATTAAGAAGTGGCTAAGCCCAACTTAAGAGTGAGTAGAATTTCTGAGGGGTGAAAAAGCAGGATCTATTTCTATTTCTAAAAGGTGAGTCCAGTGATGAAGATGAGTTTTGATCTGATGGAACAGGCTTAAGATAGCATAGATTTACCATATGTTGACCTTTGAATAAGGTCTTGATATTAATATGTGGGAAGTCTCTCAATCCCTTGACACTTTCTATCCTTTGTACTTTATGGAATCTCAGAAATGAAATATGTGATCAGATTCACATGTTTATAACGAGAAGTTTAAAAGGCACACTAGTAATATAAAAAAGAAAATTTACTGTATATTATTGCATATGTACACACACAAGTTAAGTTATAAAATATTGCTACATAACCATGATAACTTATTATTAAACAATAAAGCAAAGTTTGAAGCCATTGCTTCTTGACTATTCTATCTATTCTATCTAGGCTTATACACTTATGAAGGCAGTGTTCCCAGCTGTTTAACCTTATATCTAAAGGAGCCCTGGTAGCTTAATGAGTCATGAGTTGAGTTGCTAACCACAAGGTCAGAAGCTCAAACCCACCTGCTGCCCCTCAGGAAAAAGGTAAGGGTCTCTGCTCCCATCATGATAAACAACCTAGCAAACCCAAAGAAACAGTTCTAGCCTATCCTTATAGAGTCTCTATGCTTCAGAATGGATTCAAAGGCCATGAGTTTGGTTTTGAGTTAACTCGGCCCTGAAGAATTCTGTTCCCTGATTTATATAATCAAAAAGCAGTTTGGAATCCTTGCAGGGCTCAAATCATATCCCTTTTAAATCTCCATTGTGTTAGGGCACAAAAAGAAGTCTGCAGGATCAAGATCAGCGTTCTAAGGTACATGTGGTCAGGCTTCCCACCAAATTCCGTTGGTCAGTCCTTCAGACCCTCAAAAAACGAGCAGATGCCTTATCATAAAATAAAATAAAAATTCCTCGGTGCAGGTTTTCTTGACCCTTTTCTCACCGATGCAGTCTAAAATTTCTTCATCCCAAGCCACCATGATTCTCCTGTGTCCTTTAAGAAAAACAATCAAGACGATCCCTTTAGAGTCTCGAAAACAAACAAAGAGCAGTCATCACCTTTTGAGCTGACGTTTCTGCCTTGAATGGAAGTGGCCCAGAAGCCGGTTCTGATTGGACCTGGTCTGTGCAGGCACCGTCAGGATTTTACTGTCCTTCCCAGGTGCCGTTGGGTTAGCGCTCACTCCTAGCGACCCTGTGGACCGTAGGATGAAACACTGCCCAGTCCTGCGCCATACTCACAATTGTAGTGATGTGCGAGCCCGTTGTTGCACGCACTGCACCGATCCATTTTGTTCATGGTCTTCCTCTCTTTTGATTCCCCTCTACTTTACCAAGTAGGATTATTTTTTTCCAGAGACCAGTCTTTTGACCATATGGCCAACGAACGGGAGGCAAAGTCATGCCACCTTTGCTTCCAAGGAGACTCAGGCATGAGTCTTTCTGAGGGAAATTGTCATGAGCAATCCAATGATCACAGAGACATGTTTAAACACATTTTGTTTGGAATAAACTTGTGCATGTATGAACTGGAGCTTGAGAAGCAATACTTTCTTACCTCTCTATATGTACATGTTGACTTGTGTACTAAAACATGCACATTTCATTTTCAGAGAGAAAGCGTGCTAGCTTCCTTCTCTCCCATCAACTATGCAAAAACATAATTGATCATCTTGGTACACCCTCCATTATTTTTACCTTATTTCAAAAAAAAAAAATAGGATCTAAATCCCCTAAAGCAAATCTCTACCTGTCCTAGCATTGTGGAGATTGATGAGACCTGCTTAGTAAAACTCACTTGCCTTGTTACCTCCGACAGCGTGCCAGGAAAGCTAAAAAGTTAGCATCCTTCCATCTGTCACCTTTGTGTCCTCATGTGCCTACTGGCCCTCCGGAGAGTGACCGTTCGCAGACCTCGGAGAGGCTGCGAACACCCCCTTCTCTGGGAGGTCGCATTGTACTCTCAGCAGTTACTCACTCCTCCAGAGCCCACGCCAGCCCCGTGCTAGCCATCACCCCTTTCATTCTTCATGAGCACAGTGCCCAGGAGACATCAAGACTCCGGAGCACTTACACAGTCCAGCGCAGTGCTGCTTAGCCTTTCCTTGGCCTCCCAGAACCAGGGTAGGAGCAGGACTTTTATACATGCTTCTCTGGGAATGGTGGGGCACCGGCTCCCGGGGGTACCTGCAGCAACAGGCCCGAGACAAAGCTTGTAGTCCTGCTTCACAGAAACTGCAAGCCTCAGGAGGATCCCCCTTGGAGCGAATCTTTATTTCTCCCACAAACCTTATTTTCAATTTCCTCAACTCTCTACTCTTACAAGTGGTTGAGAAATTGTCATTCCTTTGCCTTATTTTACTTTTTAGGAAGAATAAGGATTTTTTGATATTTATAAATATCATTCCTCGGATCCCTATAGACACTATACAGGAGAGAGGATCTTGAAGTTAGTTGCTGAGTTGACTTCATGAAGCTCGTGAGACAGTGACCAGAAGTGAGCTGATGCTGGGCAGAGGCTCTCTGAAGCGCTCCTAGCTTGCCCTTTGGCAAGCTCCTAAGAGACTTGGCGGCTAGTCATAGCAACAGAGAAGTGGAAGAGACATCTTTGTGCATCACAACACAGCCAGACCAGCTTCCAGCAGAGGTGAAGTAATGCTACTGTCTTTTTCATGCTTTCCCACCAACTCCAAATGAACGGTAATGGGCGTACCGCTTTTCTTGTTTAGTCTACTCTCCACACCCATCTCAGTGCAAATCTTCTCCAAGAATCAACCGAACACACCTCTCTTTGGCATTAAAATCACATGACCAAAGATTGGGCTGCTAACCACAAGATCAGCAGTTTGAGTCTACTACCTGTTTCAAAAGTGAAGTTAGAGAGTGTCTGCTCTCAAAAAGAAGACACGAGTTGAACCAACTTGATGGCAGTGGCTTTAGTTTGGGGCTCATCCTCTTAAATTGATCTCTAATTTTCAGTTTATCTATTTTTTTCTCCTCTTTTTATGGTACTTTACCACACCCAAACAGAGCTCTAAAATGTTACCTGTAGAATCTACTATTATCCATAGATTCATATGCTAAGATATCAATTTGCAGATGATAGCTAATTCCTTACAGTCTGGTAACTGGTGTGTAGAGCCCATTATAAAATATCAAAAAGCAAGAGTCTTGACCTGAGGAGCCTACAATCTAAGTCTAACTAGCACCAGACTATCTAACAAGCAAAGCAGAAGAGGGAACTGATATTAGCATTGGAAAGATGTGAGCAAAAGACTTCTGGGCATATAAATCACCCTGACTTTGGAACCCTGGTGGCACAGTCGAGAAAGTATTGGACTGCTAACTACAAATTCCGTAGTTCAAACACAGAAGTCTCTCCAGGGAAGAAAATTGAGGCTGTGTGTGCCCATAAAGATTGTTGCTTTTGGAAGGTCTATGAAGATCCTCAGTGATTTGGATTTGACTTGATGGGTGTGGAAATATAAAAAGGGTCTTCACAAAGTTCACCAAAAAATGGTATAAAAGGATAATGGAAAATTTCCGTGAACTTTTTGGGACCCTCTTAGGTGAGAGTAAGTCTCAAAATATTTCTACTAGGGTTTTTGTTCATTTCCACATAGTTTTATTACAAACAAAATGTGTTTAAGGTGTGTTAGAGATTAAATTCTGAGCACTACGTTTGTAGACTGCATAGTGTTCACGTGTTGTACTGCTAACCATGATTCAGCAGTTCAGAATCACCTGCTGCTCTGTGGTAGAGATAGGGCTTAGTGCTTACTTGCATAAAGTGTGGTAGCTAGTTCAGCTAACCAGAGCACCACCATCTTGAATTTCAGAATTTCACTGCCATCTTCTAGGAAGTATTCACCGGGCCTCTTGTCCTATAGATGAACTTGTCACGGGCTCTCAGAATGGAGCAGTAGCAAAATGTTCTGAGAACAAGCAATTACCACACCTTCCCTACACAATACCCCTGCCTCACCCCCACCTTGTCCCTTCTCCACACAATACCCCTGTCTCACCCCCTCGTGTACCGATATGGTATCACAATTTCAGCTAACTGCAGAGTTTCGCTCCTGTAACTCGCTTGCTTGCTTGCTTAGCCGCACGTCCCAAGTAACACAGGCCCTATAAAAAGTCTAAGTTGAGATAGAAGCGGGGTCAGTCAGCTAACTGAATCAAATGCTGCTGACCCCTGTGCAGGAATTTTCTTTTCTTTTTCTTTTTCCCTTTTTTCTTCCTTCAATAATATTTTGGCTTTTTAAATTCTCTGATGACTCAGTTGTGCAACAAAAGAATTATAGTCTGGGAAAATCAGAAGAGCAGTTCTACCCTAGATTCCCTGATTTGAGGACACCAACTCAATGACAGTAAGTTTCGTTTTTTTGGAATGGATAACAGTGAATACTCAAGATCCATTTGCAGAGTTCTCATGTGAATTGACCTTCCATTGGTTTCCTTCCAACCATTAACCAGAAATGTGAGCAGTTTTGCTCTCAGGCAAAGTATATTAGAAGGCAGATTGCCACCACCACCCTTGCCAGCCCAGGGAGGAACACTCTCCCTTAGGCACATGCCTAGGTGTGTCCTTGATAGCGATGGCCCTACTGAGGGTGCATAATTATGAGTCATGAGCTGATGGCATTTAGCCGAAGATCCTTAGCCATTCTTTCTTCTTCCTTTTTTAAAAATTAATCATTTTATTGGGGGCATTTACAACTGTTATAACAATTCATACATCCAATGTATCGAGCACATTTTACATTTATTGCCATCATCATTTTCGTTTTTGTTTTGTTTTTTGGGGGGGTAGGGGGCATCACTGCACTCTGGTGGGAGTGGGAGGCCCAGCCTTGCTCCTGGAGAGGTGCTGCTGGATTTGAACCACCAAGCCAGTGGACCATAATCCTGCACTCTACCACTACGCCACCATGGCTCAGTCATTTTTTTTTGACATTATCATTTTCAAAACATTTTTTTTCTACTTGAGTCCTTGGTATCAGCTCTCTTTTTTGCCCTCCCTACTCATTCCTCCCACCTTTATGAACCCTTAATAAATTATAATTTATTATTGTTTTCATATCTTGCACGTATGCTGTCTCCCTTCACCGACATTTCTGTTGTTTGTCCTCCAGGGGTTGGGGGGTGTTAATACACTGTAGTCGGTTCCCCATGGTTTCAACATTCTCATTGCTGTACCTGAGGGGAGTATCTGTCTTGGATTCCACGTGCCCAGAGTTCTTATCTGTACAAGTCTAGTCAGATTTGTAAGTTAGAACTGCGGTGATGAGAGTGGGGGGACAGGAGGCATTAAAGAACGAGAGGAATAGTCTGTGTTTCCTCAGTGCTATACTGCACCCTGGCTGACTCGCTTGTCTTTGTTACCCTACTGTGAGAGGATACCCAATTGTCTACAGATGGGCTTTGGGTCTCAACACCCACCCCCCTCCTTCACATGCATATCATTGCTTGTGCATATCCATCTTCTGATGTCTGATACCTGATTCCCATTGACACCACATGATCACACAGGCTGCTATGCTTCTCCCAGGTGAGCTTTGTTGCTTCATTCATCTCTCAGTGTTTCCTCTCGGCTGCATGGCACTTGATCAACCCCCACCGGACATTCTATGCCCTCATCATCATTAATTTTAGATCTCTTGTTTTTCCCTTGTCCCTGAATTTGTTGGTTTCCCCCACCTCTTCCCCTCCCCACATTCCCCAGAAACCTTTGGTCCTATTGTTTTGTACACAATTCTGAATAAATGATACAGATAAATGTGTGAGAGAGAGGATGGGAAATAAGCCTAAAAATAGTGCCAGGTCTTTCTGCTGACCCTTTTGTACGTTTTCCAATCAGATCTGATGAGGTGACAAACCCTGCCTCCAGAGTCAGAAGTCTATTTTCTGGATCCCTCTGAGACTTTGTTGCTTTGTTCCCCTTGCTACTCTGTTATGCTCCCTTCATGTTTCACCTGGTTGGGGCAGGGGGTGGGGGGGGAGGGGGAGTGTCAAAAAGTGGCAGTCATGTGCTTATGTTAATTTTATAATTGAAATGTAGGGGTGGAGTCTAGCCTGTTAATCTGGAGAAAGCCATTGAGTAGCCAATGAGGCCTCTATGTGGGCATGGCTTTCTCCTGAGACTTCTGGGAAATCTCACAGTATTTCCCTCCTAAAGATGAGAAGCTATCTTCCCCAGTTGTTGGGAGTTAGTCTCAGAGACGATGAATCACAGACAAGACAAGGTGACAGTGTCTGAGAAGCTGGAGGAGCCGGAGGAGAGGCCACACAGCTTTGCCCTGATGGAGCCAGACCTCAGAAGCTGGAGCGGCATGCTGTTGAAGGTCCCTGAACCCTGGAAGCGAGGAGCCATGGGGAGACCCCTCCTAGTGCCAGAATTCTGCACCCACTGACCTGTGACTTCATGAGTCGGGAGGAGACTGTATGGACTGGTACCGGGCATATGGGTTAATATCAGACTTATGACTTTGTACTGGACTGGATTGGGATACTTTCTTAATGTCCTATTTCTCTTATATATAAACCTTTCCTTATATCAATATGCGTGTCTATGGAATTTGTTCCTCTTGTCTACCTGGACTAACACAGTCAAGCCAAACACAATTCTGTCTGTCACTATGCCTCCAGCACTGTCCCCATACCACCATGAGTCAGTTAGGGGATGTCATGTCTCACAATGGGGGCAGCCAGTGGGACCGGCCCTATGGTTCTCTCTGTGTTTGACTGCTCTGAGGAGGAATGCAGAGCTGGGCCATTCTTGAGACCTCTTCTATCTAATGTACATTTCCAAATCATGTTTTCATTCCCATTTCTATAGCCTTGTCTGCAACTGTGCTGTATTGATCTTCTGCAAATCATTCTTCTGTGACAGTTTTCTTTGCCCTCCCTGGCCTACTTAAGTCTCCGATTGTGTGTAAACTCTTGGGCACCATTATGACCTCATGTCAATATTGTACCTCATCCAGATGGCGTTTCTTTGTCCTGTTTTAGGTTTAAATTCTACCCTATGTCAAAGCCTATCTCTGGGATCAGTGGACGGCTCCTGAGAGGTTCTTTTAGCAACACACTTGCCTTTGTCTCCTTAGAGTGCCTTCAAAAAAAAGTCCCACAGAGCTGTGGTTTCCAAAGGGATATTACACCAACTCAATTCAGGGACCAATGGGCAGCTCAGAAAGTTATGGTTCTGTATTGAGGGGGGTGGGGGTGGGGGGTCAAAGACAAAAGATGATCGAAGGAGCTTATTATGGCATTTTAAGGAAACTGACTGCATTTGCATAGCTGCATTCTTCAAGGGTAGCAAGGACATTCCATTGAGTACCCTTTATCCCATCCACCCTACAATCCTGACCATAACTCTTCAGACTTCTCTTGATTCTCAAAACAAAGAGCATTTAAAAGAAACACAATTTAGTTTTGGGAGGAAGTGCTATTAATTGAAGAATGCATAATTACTTGGGAAAAGCTTAAAAATTCACTGCTGTCGAGTTGATTCTGTCTCATATAGATGCTGTGGTGTGTTAGTCTGGGTAGACTAGGGAAACATATTCCTAGACATCAATATGGATATAAGGATAAGGTTTATATATAAAAGGAATGGAACATTGAGAAAGCATCTCAACCCTGTCCAGTTCAAAGTCATAAGTCCAATATTAGCACATATGCCCAATGCCAGTCTATAAAGTCTCCTTCCAACTTACGAAGCCACAGACCAGTGAGTACAGAGTACTGGCACTGGCAGGAGTCTCCCCATGGCTCCTCGCTTCCAGGGTTCAGGATCCATCAATAGCAACTCAGCACTGGCAGGGGTCTCCACGTGTCTTCTCCAGCATCAGAGGTCTGGTTCCCTCAGGGTAAGGCCGTGTGGCTTCTCCTCTGGCTCCTTCAGCTCCTCGAATGCTGCCATCTTGTCTTCTCCATAGTTCATCTTCTTGGAGACTGACTCCCAACAACTGGGGAGATAACTTCACATCTCCACATGGGAAATATCGTGAGATTTCCTGGAAGTCTCAGGGAAATCCCACATGGAGGCCTCATTTACAAATAGAATTAGACCAAACATGCACACTTCAATAGATAAAAGCCTACAACACAGGGAATCCAGGATAGATAAATCCCTCAGGGTCTACAATGAGAATAAAGATACCAGGAGGACACGGTGGGGTGAGTGGGGAAAAAAGGGGAATCAACCACAAGGATCAACATATAACCTCAACCAAGGAGGGGAATGAACAACAGAAAAGTGGGTAGAATACAACAAAGGATGATGCAAGATATGAAAATAATAATCTACAAATTATCAAGGGTTCATCAGGGAGGGAGGGTGGGGGAGGGAGGAGGAAAAGTGAGGAGCTGATACCAAGGGTTCAAATAGAAAGAAAATGCTTTGAAAATGATGATGGCGGCTGAGCCCCGGAGACGTAGTGGTTGTGCGCGGGACTGCGGCCCACTGGGATGGAGGTTCAATTTCCGTTCACAAGAGCAAAGGCTGGGCCTCCTACTTCCACCACCAGGGCAGTGATGCCTTAAAAAAAAAGAAAGAAAGAAAGAAAGAAAATGATGATGGCAGCATGTGTACAAATGTGTTTTACACAATGGATGAATGTGTGGATTGTGATAAGAGATGTAAGAGCCCCCAATAAAAGTTTTTAAGTTTTAAAAAATGAGTACAAGATTTTTTGTTTTGTTTTGTTTTGTTTTCTGGGAGGGAGCATCACTGCCCTCTGGTGGTGGGAGTAGGAGGCCCAGCCTTTGCTCCTGTGGAGCCGCTGCTGAAATTGAACCTCCATCCCAGTGAGCCACAGTTCCACGCACAACCACTAAGCCACCAGGGCTCAGCCCGAGTACAAGATTTATAAAAAAAGATTATTTTCTCATTTTGATTATTCTTTAAATAATGATTGTACATTAGAACACAGATTAGCTTAGAACACCAGCTAATTTTTTTCTTGTTTAATAGAAGACAACTTCAAACTTTGGCACTTGGATTCATCTTCTTTTTTTTAAGGGCAATTATCCCACACTAAAGTTGGCAGGAAAACCAAGTAGATGGTTTATAAACACAGATAAAATGCCTTAGAGTAAATAACACACCAGGAGAACACCCAGCAATTTAACTGCTAAAATCCAGTGTGAGCAGCTAAAAGCTAATGTTGGCTCTATAATGGTGCCCTCCCCCAAGCCAGAGTGCTGTGTGTTAAAGGAGGGGCTGAAAGGTGGGGCTTCCCAAGGGTGGGAGGTTGTTAGCTCTGGGCCTTTCCCTTGTGCAGAGAACTTGACCCAAGTTGGGAGTGTGCTTGTCACAGGAAGACTTTCTCAGCTTGCCATCAGTGGTGATGCTGCGAACTGTACTGTCGGCTGCTCTATCTGTAGATACCCAAGAGAGAAAATCACATTTTTCTACCCTCTTGTATGTGGATTAAAGAAGGTGTGTTTCTAAACATTACGCCTTTAGTATTTATCCAGCACTTTATGAACAAAAACTCTTCAGGTCTTTCTTATAGGAAAATCTCAGAATCAATTGCTACACCTCAAGATCAGAATGACAATTAAATATCTGGGATCATCAATTTCAAAGAGATCTGAAATATGACTATATATATATTAACTAACCATATGAAGAAATGTATATGATCATTAGCAATAAGAGAAATATACATTGAAGTAATGAGATATCAACTGACATGTTTGGACAAATTTGCTAAAATAGGAAATAGTACGTGTTGGCGCGATGCAAAGAGATAGGAATGCCTTGACGTTGCTGATGGGACTGCTGCATTTCACAGCCCCTAAGAAAATTAGTATGACACTTGCTTAAACAAATGCAAGTGTAACCATCTCATGAGTCAGTAAGCTCCCCACTAGGGGTACACACACTAAAAAAAAAACAAAAATGCAACAGGAACAGATATATGCACATGTATGTCTATTACAACAGTATCCATAATACTGTTATGGAAAAACATGGAAATAATCAAAAGCCTCAATTATAGAACAACCACAAAAACCAGACTCATCGCCATTGGGTCAATGTCGACTCATCGCAACGCCCTGTGAGTGTCTGAGACTGTGACAATTCATGAGAGTAGACGGTCCAGTCTTGCTTCCCACGAGCTTCTGGTGGTTTTGAACTGCCAACCATGCGGGTTGCAGCCCAATGCATGCTCTGATACATTCAGAGTACGGAATATTATCCATCAATTAAAAAAAGAACGACAGCTCCTTGAAACACTCAAAGACATGGACAAACCTAGAGAACATTGTGTTTAGCAAAAGCAGTCATTCTAAAAGATAAATACTTAGTAACCCTATTGTTATTAGCAAACTCAAAAGAAGAAACAGCTTGGTTTATACACCAACAGACAAGACATTGATGACTATGAAGGGGCAAGAGGGAGGAGCTAGAACAAGGTGAGGGAAGAGAGGGGATGAGGGTAAGAAAAAGAACCACTTATATGAAATGTTTAATGGGAAATTATTGTTGATTTAATTTCTTGAGATGGTGTACTATATTAGGTCAACTAGAGAAATAATCCAGTGTCATTCATCTATGTATGAGAAAGGCCTCAAGGAGCCTGGGTGCCATCGTGGTTACATGTTAGTCTGCTAAATGCAAGAAAAGCTTTCTATCAAGACATAATTATACATCAAGAAAGCATCCCAGATCAGTCTAACTCAAGTCCAGAAGTCCAATACTAGTCCATAAGGACCTCTTCAGACTCTTGTAACCACATGCAAAGATGCGCATGCACAGGCTGGAAGGTGTTCTGTCCTCTAGATTCAAGGTCAGAGGAAACATGGAAGAGCACTGGCAGCTCTCAGGATCAGGAGCAAAGAGAGAAAGAGAGAGACAGCCAGGATCTATCCAATGAGACGATCACACCACTAAGAAGACAGCATAAGTCTGTGACCTGACTGACAAGTTGAATTTCACCTATACACTTTCATAGATTTTCAAGTTTACATAAACTGCTTAATTACCACAGGTGGTAATAATGTGTAAATATGTATCATGTATTCTCTTAAAAGGAATCCTTCCAGATTCCTTATCCTTATTCCTCAAACCTAAAGAGTGATCTGGATGGCTAAAAATTAAAAAGAGAGGGAGAAATAAAATGTAATGGCCTTGAAGCTTTTTATCATAAACAAGTTCATCTCCAACAAACAAACACACATATACATCTCAACAAACATAAAATTTTTGGTTCTGGATGAGGAATTAAAAGAGAGTAGCTGAGCCCCGGTGGCGTAGTGGTTGTGCGCGGGACTGTGGCCCACTGGGATGGAGGTTCGATTCCAGCTCCATGGAGCAAAGGCTGGGCCTCCTACTCCCACCACCTGAGGGCTGTGATGCCAAAAAAAAAAAAAAAGAGAGAGAGAGAGAGAGAGAGAGAGAGAGTAGTTCTTTTGACACAGATAATCACTTGTGGCAGCAGGATTGAGACAGGTGGCAAGTATTCTGACTCCCAGGTTAGCATATCTTCTTCGTTTCAGGGCTACTGTGGCAATCACTAATCTGTTGCCAATTTCAGGATTGGGAGTGTAGGGGTGGGATCTAGCCTGTCAATCTGGAGATAGCCAATGAGACCTCAGTGTGGGCAAGGCGTTCTCCTGAACTCTGGGAAATCTGGCCATATTTCCCCCTTTGAAGTGAAAGACACACAACTCGGTCCCTTGAAGAAGCTCTACTGACAAGACACAAGGCTGTGAGACATCCCAGAGGAGAAGCCACATGGATTTATCCTGATGGAACCAGAACTCTGAAGCCGAAAAAGCCACATAGAGACTCCTGCCACTGCTGAGATGCTTGAGACGTCACAGAGAGGGACCTGCCAGTGCTGAGATGCTTCTACCACCACTGGGCACACAAGACTCTGCACCCCCTGGCCTGTGGTTATCCTGGCATCATTGCATGTACTTCATGAGTGTGAAGAGGACTTTATAGATTGGTATTGGACATATGGGCTAATATCAGACTTAAGACCTTGGACTGGACTAGGCTCAGATATTTCCTCAATGTTCAATTGCTCTTGTATATAAACCGCTTTTTTATACACATATGTGTGTGTTTATCAATGTGTTTCTCTAGTCTACCTGGACAAAAACAGCCACTATCAGGAGTGCATCTAAAGGGATCACTAGAGGAGAACATTCGGGGGTCATACTGAAGGATCCACATTCACTCTACATGGTGATATGAGTCACATGTAAGTAGACACAAGACTCTTTCCACAACATGCACTCTCCGAGCTCTTGGCACTTCATTGTCTTTATAGTGTGGTGCATCTGGCACCCTTTGGTGTGAATTCTATAAAAGGGGAGCTTTGAGAAGAGTTTGAAAACAAATGCACATTTTTAAAATTTTTTATAAACCATTTTATTAAATAGGGAGCTCTTACAATAATCCATATATCAATTGTATCCATCAGGGTTAAACAAGTAGTCATGTAAGTAGGGAAGCAACAAAACCTACATGGAAGAAGCACACCAGCCTGTGTGATCACTTAGTGTCCACCGGATGAGGTACCAGGCATCAGAACACAGAAAACCAACAACCATCATGATGGAACAAGGGGAATCAGAATGAAGACCCAAAGCCCATCTGTGGACAATGGGACATTCTCTCATGGAAGGGTCCCATTGAAGGGATGAGTCAGTCATGTTGCAGTATAGCACTGATGAAACACACAATATACCTCTAGTTCTTTAATACTTCCTCCCCCCACAATCATGACCCCAATTCTACCTTAAAAATTCAGCTGGTCAAGAGCATGTACATGAGTACAGATAAGAGCTCTAGAAACATGGAATCCAGGAAAGATAACCCCCTCAGGATCAGTATTGGGGGTAGCGATACCATGAGGGTAGGGAAAGGAGAGGGAGAAATAGGGAACCTACAGTGATGGGCATATTAACACGCCACCCCCACCCCTGGGAAAGGGCGGGGATGCACAACACAAATGTGGGCAAAGGGAGAGAGCAGATGGTGTAAGATATGAAAATATTAATTTAAAATTGATCAGGAGTCCACAAAGGTGGAAGAGTGAGGGGAGAAGGGGAGAAAAGAGGATCTGATACCAAGGATTCAAGCAGAAAGAAAATGCTTTGAAAATGATGGCAACATATCAAACCTCAGAGTGACTTGTGGTACAAATGGTTCATGCACTTTGCTGATAATTCAGGACTTTGGAAGGTTCAAGTCCACACAGAGGTGCTTAGAAAGAAATAACTGACAATTACTGGGGAAAACCATGGTTGCTCAGAAGTGGGTTTATTTCACCAAGAGTTTCTATAAAATAGAAAACAAAAAAGCCAGAGATGCCCCAAAACAAAAAAGCAACTTGTTTCCACCAAGTCAATTCCAACTCTTGGCAAATTTGTGAGTGCAGATAATTATACAACAGGGTTTTAAGGCTGTGACCCTTCCGAAGCAGATCAATAGTTCTTTTTCCCAAGTTTCGGTCCTTCGGTGGGGAGGGGAGAAATACCTCAGTCCTTGGCTCTGCACAACAAAGAATTCACACCAAAGTCTGATCCAAGTGAGTTTTACAAAAATTAGAAGTTTCCAGTTTACAATGGCACCCACAGGGTCCCTCACCTTCACAAAGGCTGCCTAGAGGCTGCTCAGGAGATTCACACCGTTGACTCCAGACTTCTGCCTTTTCAGTTCTTGGATGGGGAAATGTGGTTGTGGACTCCAATTGACTGAACTGAATTCACCTGATCCAGGTGGGCCAGTCCAGGTGCAGCCACCACTCGTGTGTACCTCCCCTTCCTGGCCGGGAACCTGATCCTCCGAGCATATGCAAAGGACCATCCCTTCCTGGCAGTAGCTTGAAGCTCCAACCGTAATGGATGTCCCAGTCCCTAAGCTAAACTATCTAACAGTACCCCTGAATGGGCTTGAACTTCCAACCTTTATGATTACTAGTTGAGTGCTTCACCATTATTACTACCCAGAGACTCCAAGTTGTGGAGCTTATTCAAAAACTCATTGCGGTGCACTACACCATGACTCATGGTGACCCTAACAGAGTAGAAGACTCTATAGGTTTTCCAAGGCTGTAAGACCTAATTAGAGTAGATAACTTCATCTTTGTTCCATAAAGTAACTGGCAGGTTTCAACTGTAAACAACCCTGTGGTTCACAGACCAGCACTTGGCACCCACTGGCCCCCAGGGCTTCTCAGGAAGCTAGAGATCTGCAATAAACTATCAAAGCTCAAGAGGCTAAACAGAAATATAGAGAACTGTACTCCATCCAAGATACTTGAAGTCAATTGGTCTTGTGAGGCAGGGAATCTCTATTTTTATTTATTTTTATTTATTTTTGATTATTAGTTGGGATTTAATACATATGATTCCTTATTCCAATCACATCAAGTAAAAATGTACTATTGCCAGAACATCAGTTTCCAAACATTATTTTTCTACACAGACTCCTTGATATGGAACCTGTATTTGTAAATAGATTTCTTTTCAACTTTATGGTGATGTGGGTCAACGTTGGTAGACATTTGGTGGAACCTACCAGTTTTGCATTCAAAATGTCACATACATTTTGTATCTTGTCATTGATGGCAATTTTGACAACATGATCGCCCCCAACCATTTCTTCCCTGTGCTTCCTGTTTCCGGTCTTCCTTCTTTCCTTCCCTTCCTGCTTTCTGAACTTGTCCCTGTGCAGATGCTGCTCCTGTACTCCAGAAAAGTAGACTGTCCCAAGAGTCCTTATCTCCGTGATGTTAAAGGTTCACCTTGTAGCTCTGCTGTTGCGCTGAAAGTTGGAAAAGAATTTTAGATTTACAAAATAAGGTAGTACAGAGGGCTGAGCCCCAGTGGCGTAGTGGTTGTGCGCGGGACTGCAGCCCACTGGGATGGAAGTTCGATTCCAGCTCCACAGAGCAAAGGCTGGGCCTGCTACTCCCACCACCTGAGGGCAGTGATGCCCGCCCCCCCCAAAAAAAAAAATAAGATAGTACAAAGAGACCTAAAATGCCCTATAGCCCTTCCCCTGTTATTAACAGCTCATCTTACCTAATAGGTCACCTTAATGAGCCAAAATTGATACATCATTTAACTAAAGTCTGTATCTTATTCAGATTTCCTTAGGTTTTAATGTAATATCCTTTTTTTCTATTCCAAAATTCTATCTAAGAGGTCACAGTATGGTGAGTCAGCCTGTTTGTTTAAGCACATCTTAACTATGATTGTTTCTCAGATTTCCCCTGTTGGTTTTTGTTGTTACATTTTTTTTTAATGATGTTTACCCTCTTTTTTCTGAATGAGTACTTGTCAAATACTTTGTAGGATTCTCCATTACTGGAAATTTTCTGATATCTTTCTCATGAGTAATTAAGTTTATATGTGACTGGGAAGCCAATCACAGAGTAAAGGATGATTTTCATCACTGTACTCTCAAGGCTGTCTATCATCAGCATGATTTACGACTGTTGATGCTGACTTCTATGGCCTGGCTGTAGCAGTTTGCCCGGTTTCACTACTGTAAACTTTCCCTCCACCTCCCACTGTTCCATTGCCTTGCTCTGGAAGGAAGTCACCATTTGCAGCCCACATCTAAGAAACAGGAAGTGGGATTTTGTGTGGGTGGTGGATGGATGTGCAAAACAGAGGCTTTGGCTCACAGTCTGACAGGCACTGCTGTTAATTTTCGGGTATACCAATCATTGTAGATAATATTTATTGTAACATTTGTACATAACCCAAATTGATCGTTTCTATTATTTCTGGCTTCTGGTTTTGTGTTTCAATGTCACAACAATAACAAAATGAATGTATATACTTCCCAAAGAGTATCAAACATGATGTAAAAGTAGACATATGCACACCCATGTTCAGTGCAGCACTGTTCACAATAGCAAGAAGAGAGACACAGACGAAAGATCCATCTGTCGAGGAAAGGATAAAGGAATGGTGGAATGTGCATGCAAAGGCATGTGTATCATCAGTAATGAATAAAGGCCAAACCATGAAGCGCCTCGTGGCCTGCATGGACCTGGAGAACATCATGCTGGGTGAAACTAGCCAATCACAGAAAGGCAAATATTTTATTGGACCCCGTTCTAAGGGAAGCATCAATTAAAAACTTGATACTGAAGGCAAGAGATTTTGGAGATGGCCAAGGATCAAGCAAGGGACCAGTGCAAGTGTTGACAGGTATTTTCTGGAAGAAATGGAGGACAAGCAGGAGGGATGGTCCCCAAGAGGGAGAAGAGAAATCAATGATTAGGTGACAGGCAAATTATTGGGGGGAGGGGATTGATGAGTAATGTAAACTGAATGTTTTAAAAGCTCATTCTTTTTGTTGTTGTTGTTGTGTTGTTGTTTTGTTTTGTTTCTGGGGGGGCATCACTGCTCTCCAGTGGTGGGAGGAGGAGGCCCAGCCCCACTGCTGGAATTGAACTTCCGTCCCAGTGGGCCGCAGTCCCGCGCATAACCACTACGCCACCGGGGCTCAGCCCAAGCTCATTCTTTTTTAAAAAAAGTTTCTTCTTTAAAATGTAATCACTTAGCTGTGCAGCAGGTAGCAAATCAATCCCTTAAAATGTAACCATCTCCCTAATTTCCTATATGTGTGTATGTATGTATGTATGTCTTGAACAAGTGAAATTGCCTTATAGAATTTCAGCACTTTTTAAAGTTGAGGTAAACCTCCCCCCACCCAACCCCCAAAAGGGTGTACTCTAGAAAGGTGTACATAAGTCACCGTATCCAAAAGTAATTCATATCTCTCTTGAGCATTGTGTACTTTGTTGATGGGAGAGGTGAAGAAAGCTATTAGACTGCAGACCTGCTAAACCACTTGAAGGTTTGCTTTTAAATACTTCTACCTTTCTTAAATTACACAATTCATCCTGTGTCCACACTGACAGCTGCCTGCCACTATGCCAAGAAGTTGAGACAATTTGTAAAGTGGCAGTTGACATCTCTCAGGCAGCCGTGTGCAGCACTCAAGTGAACGAGGCTGCATAGTTAGCAGCCCTGCAAACCCAGCCTCGAGTGCTCCGCGTAAACAGACTAATTGGGAGGGATGGGTGTGTTTGCTCTTGGGTGTGGTGAGTGAGACATTGGTTCCTCCAAGCTCCTCACAGGACTCCCCTAACCTCTTTTCACTCGGGATCCCTTCTCACCTGGGGAATTTGCAACAAGGACCAGACACCCGCGCCTCTGATTCATTATGCATTTGAATTAATTTGGGGTGATTGAACATTCAGAAACTTGGATGGTTGCCACATTTTTTACCACCCCCACAAGCAAGTAACGCCACCCCACAGCTTCAGAAGCTTTGCAGAGCAGCGGAGGTCCCCTCACTCAGCACTGCGACTGTGTGTGGTAGTTGGTAGCTGCAATGGAACCAAGCCCTGACTCCACCGACAACCGAAAAATCATGTGGCCCGTCCAGCAACCTTACCCATCGTCAGCTGAGGATTACGCTAATGTAATCAATCAACAGAGTTGTCCTGCACTGATTTTTGGAAATAGATCATCCGATGTTTTTTTTTGAAATCATTTTATTGGGGGCGCATACAGCTCATCACAATCCATCCACCCATTCACTGTGTCAAGCACAATGGGACATTTGTTGCCATCCTCATTCTCAAAGCCTTTTCTTTCCACTTGAGTCCTTGTTATCATTTCTTCATTTTCCCTCCCACCCTCACCCTCCCTCCTTCATGAACCTTTAACAATTTATAATAATTATTATTTTCATGTCTTACACTGTCCAATGTCTCCCTTCACCCACTTTTCTCTTGTCCATCCACCAGGGAGGGGGCTATATGTAGAGCATTGGGATTGATTCCCCCTTTCTCTCTCATCTTCCCCTAACCCTCCTAGTATCTCTCCTCTCATTATTGGTCCTGAGGGATTTTGTGTCCTGTATTCCCTGTGCTTCTGGCTCTTATCTGTGCCAGTGTACATCTTCTCATCTGAAATTCTTTCTTCTCTGTCCATCTTTGTCTGGAGAACCAAAACCGAACCTCAGCACTACTGAGTTGTGCCTGGCTCACAGTGATCCTCTAGGATGGAATACAGACCTTGGAGTTTCTGAGATGATACATCTTGACGGGAGCAGACAGCTCCATCTTTCTCTTGCATCGCAGCAGCTGGTGGGCTCAAACCACAGACTTTGCAATGAGCACTTGGGCTTCCACCTTAATCTAGAAGCTCTATTGAAATTTGTTCAACATCACAGCAGCACACAAACTTACCAAACCTACAGATACATGAGATACTTTGGTCAGGACATGGGTCCAGGTCTCCAGTGTAGAAGGCTAGGTTCTACCACAGAACCACTTGTCTTGTGTACTGCATAATAATGTGTCAATTTACCAAATATGTGTGGTGAACTGAAATGACTTGGCTTCTCTCTTCTACCAACAGGTTTTATAACTCCTGCCAAGTGAGTGGGTGAAATCATGCAAATAATGTGCAGAGAACTTAGGGGATGTGGTAGTCACCTGATCTGGTCTCAATTTAAGGAATAAGAGAGTAAGGGTGGAGTCTAGTCTAGGCTGTCAATCTGAAGATATCCAATGAGATTTCTGTGTGGGCATGGCCTCCTCCTGTGAATTTTGGGAAATGTGGAACTTTCTCCTTGCAGACATGAGACACCTCTAGGTTCACTCCTTTAGAAGCACTCTACTGACAAGACACAAGGCTGATTCCCTATGAGACATCCTGGAGGAGAAGCCACACGGACCTACTTTGATGGAACCAGACCTCTGAAGCCAAAAAAGCCATTCAACTCCTGCCAGCACTGAGATGCTTACAGTCTCACTGGATCCAAAGACTTTCTATCCACTGGCTTGTGATCATTCTGCATTTGGCATCATTACATGTGTTTCGTGAGTTTGACAAGGACTTTATAGATTGATATGGAACATATCATTAGTATCAGACATGACTTTGGACTGGACTGGGTTGGGATGTTTTCTTAATGTATAGTTGCTCTTGTATATAAAAATCTTTCTTATACACATAAGAGTTTCGATGGATTTGTTTCTCTAGTCTTCCCAGACTAACACAGGGGGAGGACTCTTGTCTTGTCCTTTCCCCAGTCTTGCCCCTGGACTGGGGAGAAAGTGAGCCATCTCAAAAGAGGGAACAGAGAGTTCAGTGACAAGCAAGAAAGAAGATTGAGGACTTAAGTGTGCCCAACATCCCCCATGGAGAGAACGCAGAGAAGCAACTCCAAAACCAGGAGACTGAGCAGAGGATTCATGCTGGGACTATAAGGCAAGATGGTAGGTTTTTCTTCCCATGGGCCAAGTAAAGTTGAATGCCTTCTACTGTACTTGGAGATTGATTTGCAGAGTTTGATGGCCTTATGGCATGTATTAGTACTCAGGGGACTTGGTAACCTACCGAAGCAGGACAGAAACCAAGGGCCAAAGTGGCTGAGAATGCAAGGAACAGAGAGAAAGACATGCCTACTGACATGACTAAGCAAGACACTGTACGCAAAAGGACTATATGCTTAATGCTTTCTTGTCCCGACTTGTGTAACCTGTTCTCTTCCCTGATATACCCTCAATTCATGAATATTGTCTGGAAGTTCTGTGAGATCAATGTGATGGGTTATCGAACCTAGCAGAAAAAGAATACTCATGTCAGAGTAAGATAATGGTTGGAGGGTGGAGGCATGACTCATCCTTGCCTCATGGAAATCATCCTTGGACAAATATTAAGTTGTAGCCAATTAATATGATCCTTTTACCCATAATCCTTTATGAGATGTATTATAATTCTGAATTCTATGTGTATGGTTATAACCCCATTTTAGAAGGCATTCTTTACAATACAGGATTTGGACGGGATTAAGACCTGACTATAATAGAAAATAAACCAAGCCATGCCCTTTGTTTTCTTGGGGCATTTTTAGACTCTACTTTACCAAAGGATATGATTTAAGGCACCATCTTTTGTTTCTTTGGGGGATGATCTGTTAAAGGACAAAACCCACATCTTCATCAAAGTCATTCCTCTAGTTCTTGACTGAGCTTTAGTAGAAGCAAGAAGACCCGCTCTAACTCTGGACACTTTTGGGTTCCTGCATTTGGCTCCCCTCTGCCTGACCTTCAGATTTGGAACTGAACAGCTCCCACAAGCACACAAGCTATTTCCTCAAAGCTTTATAAGTCTCTGTGGGATGTGGCTGAGAATCGCAGAACCCAGGGACAGGAGAAGATAAACTCAAGGTAGGAGTGGAGAGAAAAGGGAGCAGAATAGCATTTTGGAAGGTTGGAAATTTGGAACATCTTTAATCTCCAACTCCTTGGGACCGCTGTTGCCGTTTGATGTCATTGAGTCATTTCTGATACAGTGACCCCATGCACAGCTGAATTGAGCACCTCTAGCCCTTAGCCATCCTCACAATTGTTCTTACATTTAAGCCCATGGTTGCAGCCACTGTGTCAATCCATCTTGTTGAGGGTCTTCCTCTTCTTCCCTGCCTGTTTACTCTACCAGGAAAGAGCCCTGGTGGCCTAGTGATTACACAAAGTCAGCACTTCAAAACCACCCCTGTTCCGTGGGAGAAAAGGGAAGCTTTCCAATCCTCTAAAGAGTTACTGTCTCAGGGTTACCATCCTGAACGTTAGGGTCACAATGAGTCAGAATCAGCTCAAGAACACTGGCTTTGGTTTGGAATTCTACTTTATCGAGCATTATGTGCTTTGGCAAGGACTTGTCTTCCTTGGGTACACAATCAATTCTCATGGAAGCAGCAGTGAGAAGATTGATGGAACACATTAACTTGGATATATCTCCTGCACAAGACCTGGTTGAAGTGTTTATAAGCAAGGGTGTTATTTTGAGGTCTAAGGTAAGTATGACCTAAGCCATAGTATTGTCAAATGCCTCATGCACATGTGAAAGTTGGACATTGGATAAGGAAGACTGAAAAATAATCGACACACTTGAATTATAGTGCTGAGAAAGAATATCCAAAGTACCATGGACTACTAAAAAACTAGTATATCTGTCTTGGAAGAAGTACAGCCAGCATGCTCCTTTAAAGCATTCATGTCTCACATATTTTAGCCATGTTATCAACAAAGACCAGTCTCTTGGGACTGGTCTGGTATTGACTCTTCTAAAAGAAACTATTACCACCGATTGGGAATCGGATTCTCCTTTCCACTTGTGTAGCCAAAGGAAGTCAGGCGTGGCCTCCACACCACCCCTCAATCTGCTTTTTGCTTCTTTTAAGATGCATTTTTAAAGCTATGGGCTAGGTGTTGGCCTGTTAAAGGCTAGCTGAACAATTCAAATGCATTAGTCACTCCTCTGAAGAAAGTTGAGACTGCCCATTCCTCTCAAGTTTGACAAGCTCAGGAACAGTAGATTGGGTCTCTCTGAGTCTGAATCCATCCAATGGCACGGGGTTGGTTTCAACCTGGTCTGTTTTTAATAGTAAGTAACTAAATTTGACGTGCGCACACAAAAAATACAAATCCAAAAAATAAACAAAAGGCCTGAGCCCCGGTGGCATAGTGGTTGTGTGCGGGACTGCAGCCCACAGGGCTGGGGGTTCAAATCCAGCAGCAGCTCTCCAGGAGCAAGGCTGGGCCTCCTACTCCCACCAGGACAGTGATGCCCACACACACACACACACACAAAATAAACAGAAAAACACAAATCCAGGTTTTGAAGTATAAACATCTCTCCCAGTTTACTTAATTGACAGCTGTATAAGCGCACAGAAACACTGTGGGGCAGTTTTACCCTCTCCTGCAGGATCACTGTGACTCAAAATTGACTCAGCAGCAATGGAGGCTTACTTCCTATTTCTATTTTATTAGGGCACCTGCCTTGTAAGATAGGCATTTGGTTGCTCTCTTCCTGAACTTAAAGTCAATGGAGAGCAGGAAAAACTGTCGCATCAAGACTAGTTCTGCTCTGAGCTCTGCAGATATTAGCAGCCTAAATAGTGGTTTGAGTTGCTTTAAAAAAGAAAGAGGAAGGGCTGAGCCCTGGTGGCGTAGTGGTTGTGCACGGGACTGCGGCCCACTGGGATGGAGGTTCAATTCCAGCTCCATGGAGCAAAGGCTGGGCCTCCTATACCCACCACCTGAGGGCAGTGATGCCCCCCCCCCAAAAAAAAAAAGAAAGAAAGAGGAGAAAGACTAAACTTGGAATTGACTTCACGTCTTTAGTGACAAACAAGTTCACCTCAAACAAACAAAGAGTACTGGCCCATCTCTGAGTTATACCATTAGCAGCATCTGCAATGCCGGTGCTGACGCTGGAGAGAGTCAAGGTTGTCACTTCACATCTATCCTCCTAGCTCAGCAGTTGGACCCACCAGTTGGAATTCTGGCTCTCGTGTTTTCCGGGCAAGCAAGTTTCTGGATATTTCCAAAACTCAATTTCCTTATCTGCAAAGGGTGGCTATTCTGGTACCCTCTTGATAAGTTTACTGTCGGAATTGTGTGGTTAGTTGTCATGCAGTTAATTCCGACTCTTGTGAGCAGAGAGCTACTCCATCGAGTTTCCTAGGCAGTGGTTTTTGTAAAGAAGATGGCCAGGCCTGTCTTTAAGGACCTCTCAATGGTTTCCAACCACCAACCTTTATGACTAGTAACTGTGTACTTCACTGTTTGCACCTTTCAAGGACTCCAGTGATTGTGTTTTTTAATCACTGTAAGATAACACCTAAGACGTGCTTGGAAATTTTAGTGAATATGACTAACCAAAAAGTTGGACAAAGCACACTATTAGTGACATGCAAAACTAAGGAAGCCTCAGATAATAGTTGTCAATATCAAACAATTCCAGAAACAGAACTACAGAATACAACAGCTTTTGCCAGAACTGCTCATCAAAATTGCCTGCAGAATTTCTCCAACTCTTTAAGTTAGAATCCATGTCATATGATTTGGGCCATCCTATTTTGAAAAACAGCTCACCAAGCAATTGTGATGAAACCTGTCAGTTCTAAGAGGCAATTAAATGAGATATGTCAGGCAGGTGACAATGTTGGGAACTGTGGGAATACCAAGATTATAAGACAGGTTTCTCCTATTTTAGGGTTTATGATTACATCAGAAGAAAAGGTAAGGAAGGAAACAGCAGTACCATGCATTAAAAGAGGCAAATAAACATCACCAGGGTAATGGTAGACTAATTCATTTACAGAAGGGTCAGTGGGACCAGGGGACAAGGAGATACTGAGGGAGAACTTAGGGCAAGGTTCAGATGATGAAGGGGACAAGGATGATTTCCTCTAACCACAGTACCATTTTCATGAGACTCTCTACTCCTGTAAAGAGTTATTGTCTTAAAAAACATGGGGGAAATTCTACCCTAGCCTCTAAGGTCGCCATGAGTCAAAGTTGACTTAAAAACAGTCAATTGTTTTTAAACACTTATACTTTTACTACATAATCTGCCTGGGGAGAAGGCAGGAGATAGTCTCACCTTTTGGATACTTACCTCTTTGAGGTGATGAATCTGGGGCAAAATTTCCAGGAAGATGATCCTAAGGGAATGTGGTAGTTACATAATTTCATGTCAATTTGATAATTAGAGTGAAGGGGTGGAGTCTAGCTTGTCAATAAGGTCATAGTCTGATGATACCTCCTTGTGGGCATGGTCTTCTTATAAGGATTTTGGGAATTTCCTCTCTCTCTTGATCCTGCTGTCAGAAGAAGGGGATCTCTCTCTCTCTCTCTCTCTCTCTCTCTCTCTCTCTCTCTCTCTCTCTCTCGCTCTTGCTCTCTCTCTCTCTCCCCTCCCCCTTCATCTTCCTGTCGACAAGCCATATGGAACCATGCCAGAGGCCTAGAAGTGGAGGAGCTACATGGAGCCCACCACCAGCATTGAGATGCTTCCATAGCCACTGGATCCACAAGTCTTTCCACCCACCAGTCAGTCTGTGCTCTTCCTTAATATGGCACCTTTGCATGTGCTATGTGAATCTACAGAGGAATTTATGAACTCATATCAGACATATGGGCTAGTATCAGACTTAGGAACTTGATCTGGACTCGGCTGGGATATTTTCTCTAAATATAGTTGCTCTTTGACATAAACTTCTTTCTTATACATATATGAGTGTCAATGAATTTGTTTCTCCAGTCAACTTGGACTAACATAGTGAGGTAGGGATCAAAAAGGCCCATTGGGACCCACAGGGCATCTAGCTACAGGTGATGAGTTGCTGCTCATTTACGGAAGAGTCTATTTTAGTGGCTTGCAAATTAATATTTTTAATTATGATCTCTCTGCTCTCCACCCCCATAGATTTTGCATTTGTGAGCAAAAGACTTTTTGAGTAAGAGCAGAGGTAGGGCCAATTTTTTTTAATCTCTATTAAAAAATAGAAAACTGTTTCCAGTCAGTTTTGTGTGAGAGGGCCCCAACAAATATCTTTGTTGTCAGTAGAGAGAGCTGATAAATGCTTTTCTCTGTGCATACTTCCAGCCAAAGCTAAGCATTTTGTCACTGGAGACCCAGGGAGTTTCCTTAACAAATGCTGGCTTTAATCTCTCAGAAGAGAAGTAAAAGAAGGAGAAAGCATTTTAAAATAAATATCTAAATTATAAACTCTTTCTCTCTAAATCAATAATCCTACTTTTATCTTTAAAAATAGTAAAATAGAATGGTCATTCTTCTTCTCAATCTTTTTCCTCTTAATTGTGTTTCCCAGCCCTGAAACAATGAAGCCCTGCTGCTGCATGCTCTTGGGGGAGGACAGACCGTCAGCAGTCAGCTCCCCTCTCAAGTTTTCATCTGTGGGTTCTCAGATGCCGCATTATCTGTGTTCTGATAAGGTCACACTAAAGTGTGAGGGTCTGCTAGCACTGAAGCAAGTAACACCCCCAGAGAGGGCTCCAGGGAAAAGATTAGCTCATTAACCCAGTGGCAGAAATCCCTGGTGACTGAATGTATCCTAGGTGCTTTTGTCCAGATGGGCTTTTCCACCTAACACAAGAGCAGTCACACTAAGCCACGTCTGTGACTGAGGCCGCCATCATCTATCTTGCTCTTGGAGCTCTAACCCGCCAGGCCTGCGTGACTGACACGGCGATGGGTGATGCAGTCAGGCTTGTCTACAAACAGCTGGCTTGGCCTGAAGGTGGTCATTTAGATAACTATTCTCACTGGAGAACCAGCAAGGCTATGTATAAGCATGTCTTCCTGTCCTTTACTGTTTACAACGCCAGGATGAGAGACGAAGTTTTGTTTTGTTTTCTCATTTCTTGAACTCAGTAAGCATTACTTTTGTGATGTAAAAGTTAAGAAATTGAATAGTCCATGGTCAGTTAGCACACTGATGGCAAGTGACAGAGCTGGAAATGGGAAGAGTTCCTAAATCACTCTGTTCAACTCCTATCTGGGCTTTAATCTCCTTATTGTTCTTAGATGCTTGCGAAGCCAATAAAGGGATTACATAGCTCCCAAGGTCCTTCCTAAGTCTATGACTCCAGTTTTACTGCAGGGAAAGTCTCATCAGGCCTATGACAAATTAGACAACATTGCCCTACCTAAGGGTTATTCAGGGTCCCCCAGTTTTCTTTATTTGGAGTGGTGAGGCCAACCTTCTTGCTCCAGAGGAATGCAATACTAGGTATGCAAATGTGCAGATTAGAATCTGTTATTTGTAGAAAAGTAGCCAATCACATTTAAATATACTTATTTATAATACAATGATATAATTTTGCCCGTGGCTCTTTCAAAGGGCCTATAGAGTAGGTGGTAATCTTCAGCACAATTTTACTTGTGGATTTTGCTGAAGATATCCAACAAAGCTAGAGGCAATACATTGAGGGAGAACTGCCAGAGCTTTAGGCCAGATTTAGAAGCTATCTAGAACAAGGGACTTCACTGTTCATGTCATATAGATCTTTGTTGAAGATGAGAACTGCAGAAAGATGTTTATTTATGTTTTGTTGACTATGCTAAGCCATTCAACTGTGTGCTAGGCTGAGTTGTCTAGAGAAATAAATCCAGGCACTCTCATATAGGTATAAGACAGAGCTTTACGTCAAGAAGTAATCTACAAGAAACATAGCAAGAAGACATCCTAGCCCAGTTCAATTTAAGACCATGGGACTAATGCTAGCTGGAGCTTTCTCCAGGCTCCCCTAGCTGCAGGCTGATGACAGAGAGAGGTGAAGCAGGACGCTGGAAAGTCACAGGTCAGAGGGAGCAGCATCATGTGGATCCAAGGTCAGTGAAAGCATAGCAGGGTGTAGACAACTCTGAGCATAAGAAGACCCACATGGGGCTGTCCTTGGAGGCAGGCAGAGTCCCAATAAGTAGGTAGGCAAGGAACAGAAAGGTAGGGAGGGGCTCCAAAGGTCTCTCATAAAAAGGCCACACATCCCAAGAGCTATCATTAGGCTGTGACCTGATTGACGAGTTGAACTTCACCCCTATACAAGTGCAAGTTGACCTAAAATCTGCCACAGACTGTCCTCTTGAGATCTTAATACACTATGCATAGCCTTGAGATGAATGGTTATTCTAGAAAACACTACATTTTGCATATTGAGAACCTATTCATGAGGCAATGTGTGGCCAGGACATGAGAATGCTACATGGTTTTAAATCAAGAAAGGTATGTTTCGGGGTTGTAGCTTCTCACCATAACTATTAAGTCTGTGTGCTGAGCAAATCATCAGAGAAGCTGGATTATCTGAAAAAGAATGTGGTATCAGGATTGACAGAAGACTTATTAACAACCTGAAATATGCATATGACACAATCTTGGTTGCTGAAAGTGAGGAGAACTTGAAAGACATACTGATGAAGCACAAAGATTGCAGCCCTCTGTATGGATTACAGCTGAATATCAAGAATACTCAAATCCTCAAAGCTAAAGCAATAGGCAACCTCATGATAAATGGAGAAAAGATTGAAGTTGTCAAGGCTTTTGTCTTACAAGAATCCATAATCAACGCTCATGGAAGCAGTAGTCGAGACATCAAATGATTCATCACATGGGGTAAATCTGTTAAATAAGACCTCTTTTAAAGTGTTGAAGAGCAAGGATGCTTCGTCGAGGATGCAGGCACTCCTGATTCGAGACCTACTATTTTCAATGGCCTCATGTGTTTGTGAAAGTTGGACACTGGAAGAATCAATGCATTTGAATGGTGGTGCTGGAGAAGAATAGTGAAAGGACCATGGACTACCAAAAGGACAAACAGATCTGTCTTGGAAGAGTAGCATCAGAGGGCCCCTTGGAGGCAAGGATGTTGAAAGTTCCTCTCACCTCCTTTGGACTTGTTAGAAGAACAGACACTGAGCTGGGGAAGGACATCACCTTTGGAAAGGGTGAGGGACAGCATAAGAAGAGGACGTCCTCCCCAAGGTAGATGGACACTGGGGACAGCAATGGGTTCAAACATAAGAACAATTTCCAGGGTAGCAGAGGAGTCAGAACCGACACGAAGGACCTAACAGCAGCAAAGTCCTGGTAACGCAGCAGGGCATGCATGAACTTCACCCCCGCCCGAGAGAGCAGCTCTGAGTCCGAATGGATTTGATAGCAGTGAGCCTGGTTCTTTGTGTATTTAGTAGAGTTCACTCTCTGGTTGCCTATGAGCTGAGCGTGGTGGCGATCGCAGCCAGGGTCCCCTTCCCCAGGCCACCAATAAAAGCTACCTTCGTGGCCTCCATTTGCAGCAGGAGTCACCCACTCCATTTGCTGTTTGAAAAAAACAACAACATGGGCTTTAAAAACAGGGCCAGGGCTCTCCTCAGAGTCTGAGATTTTATTTGAAATGGCCTTGTTCCCTACCTCTTCCATGATTTGGTTTACTACCAATTACCCTTAAGTGTCAGTATCAGCCTCTTCAACACCACCAGCCTATCTTTCTTTCTTTCTTTTTTTTTTTTTTTGGAGGGGGGGGGCATCACTGCCCTCAGGTGGTGGGAGTAGGAGGCCCAGCCTTTGCTCCGTGGAGCTGGAATCGAACCTCCATCCCAGTGGGCCGCAGTCCCGCGCACAACCACTAAGCCCCCAGCATTCGGCCCTCTTTCTTTTCTTTTTTTTAGCACATCATTGCCCTGGGGGGAGTAGGAAGCCAAGCCTCGCTCCTTGCAAGCTGCTGCTGGATTTGAACCATCAACCCTGTGGGTCACAGTCCTGCACATAACCACTGCGCCACCAGGGCTCAGCTACCACCAGCCTTTCTTAGGTGCACTCCCTACCACCACCTATCACCGCACACACACACATACACACATACATACACACACGACACACAACTCACTTCCCACCTTGTGCCTGTGTCCTCACTTGTGAGGTAGTTACTATTCTCATTCTCATTTCCCAGGGAAGTGTAGTGACACTGGCTCGAAACTCACTATCCAGTCAATCCCAACTCATGGCAACGTGTAAGGCAGAGTACAACCATCCATCTGCGCACAGTAGAATGCCTCACCTTTCTCCCACAGAGTGCTTGGCGAGTTCCAACTCTTAACTCACTGTGCTCCCGGCCTTCCCTTAGCTTGAAACAAGAGTAAAGATTTTTACGTGGTAGGAGGGACAGCTAGTCTTTGAAAAGCAAGGAAGCTGACCCAGAAGACAAGAAAGGAAATCAAACAAACTTCTTTTCCTCTGATCTCTCAGAGCAAGACTCACTTTGCTCGGTCTTGAAATGATTCAGTCAATGAAGAAAATAATGGAAGGGGCATCAGTTAGGCTGGCCAGCTCTGTCTCAGAAATGAGGGTTAGAAAATTGGATGCAGGATTCATTCCAAAAGGCTCCTGGTTGGGCTGAGCCCCGGTAGCGTAGTGGTTGTGCGCGGGACTGCGGCCCACTGGGATGGAGGTTCAATTCCAGCAGTGGGGCTGGGCCTCCTATTCCCAACACCGGAGAGCAGTGATGCCCCCCCCCAAAAAAAAAGGCTCCTGGTTTGGGGTCCTCTGCCCAAGTCCTCCCTCTTATAAGGACAGTTTGTTCTAAGAACTTGGCATTCGTGATACTCACCCTACCAGTACGATTGCTGAAGACAAAATGGGTGCACAAGCAAATGAAGAAAGTTGATGGTGCCCAGTTATCTAAAGATAGAGTGTCTGAGATCTTAAAGGCTTGAAGATAAACAAGTGGCCATCTAGCTGGGAAGCAACAAGTCCACATGGAGGAAGTATGCCAGCCTAGGCAATCGTGAGGTGTCAACAGCATCCGGTAACAGATACCCAAAGACCCAAACCAACCGAACAAACAGAAAATCATATTGTTGAATACAAGGGGAGGTCAGAGGAGAGACCCAAAACCCATCTGTAGACAATGGGACAGCCCCTCACAGAAGTGTCACAGGGAAGGGATGAGCCTATCAGGGTAAACTAAAGCACCTATAAAACACACAAAATTCTTCTGGTTCCTTGAGGCTTCCTCACCCCCCATCATCATGACCCCCATCCTGCCTGCCACTGCAGGGTAGGCTGCAGCATGTATACAGCTTCCTATAAGAACTCACAGCACATGGAATCCAGGTCAGATAAACCCCTCCGGAACAGAAACGGGAGTAAGGATATAAGAGGTAGAGGGAAAGTGGGGAGAGGAGGAGGCAAAAACCCTGGGAGAAGGGAGACAGCCGTCGATGTAAGATATGAAAATAATAATAATTTTAAATAAATATAAATACCATTTACCAATGGGTCACCAGGGGGTGCGTAAAAAGAGGAACTCATATGAAGGGCTCAAATAGAATACCAATGTTTAGAAGATAATGCTGGTAACCTATGTACAAATATGTTTCATGCAATTAATGTATGGATTGTTACAAGAGCTGTAAAAGCCCCCAATAAAATGATGTTAGAGCATGTGCACACGCATACACACAACACACACACACACACACACACACACACACACAAGGAGTCCTGGTGGCAGAGCCTGTTGGGCTGTTAAGCACAAGGTCAGCGAGTCAAAACCAGCAGCAACTTCCCTGGGAGAGAGATGAGGTTCTCCTCTCCCATAAAGAGTTACTGTCATAAAGCCCCACGGGGACTGCTCCATTCTGCCTTGTGTGTGTTCAATAATTTGAGAGACATAGGAGGATAGCATCCCTTAAGGGACATTTTCCCCTAAAACCACGCATCAAGATCAATGTGAACATGAAACTAAAATTTTACCTGATCTGTGGTCTCTGCGTATTAAAGCAACATGCATAACTTTCACCCATGAAATCCGGGGAGCGATATTCAGCTAGAAAGTAAATTAGCCTCTTCTTGTCACATCACCTGTGTTCAAATATTGACTCTGCCACTTCTTACAAACTTTGGAATCTGGACTTGTCACTTAAATTTGGGGGGATCTCAGTTTTCCTCATCATCTCAAGGGGGGAAGGTCATAGTTTATGCTCCTCACGTGGGAAAATGAAATTCAATAATACACATATCGCAAGAAGGCAGTGCTTTCATATTAGGCCCTAGTAAAATGAGGAGGCTGCCATTATTGTTTCCTGTATTTAAAATATGTCAACTTAGTCGTATTTTAGTATTTTCCAGGCACCGGTACTGTGTTAAGTCCTAGACATACACCAATCAGTACTGTCCTTACTGAACGCTCTCATTCAACATTTCTGGAATGGCTTAAATTCGCTGTCATCTCACTGGGTCTGATTCACGGTGGTCCCACAGGACAGAAGAGAACTGCCCCAGAGAGTTGGCACGGCTATGTAATCTTTCAGGAAGCAGGCTGCCGCACCAGATGATTTAGGAAGGTATAAATAACAGTGCCAGATAACAGGAATTAGGAGCAGATAAGACAGATAAGGCGAAGGGAGGGCATTATTGTGAGGGATTATTGAGTTGGTTCTAACTCACAGACCCTACAGAACAACAACAACAAATCACTGCGAGATCCTGGGCCACCCTCACCACCCTAACCACTGGAGCCTATTGCTGCTGCCCCTGCATCAACCTGTCTCACTGAAGGCCTGCCTTTTTTTTCCCTCTTGCATTGATTATCCACTTTACCAGACATCAGGTCCTTCCTCAGGGTCTAATTTCACCTGATAACATGTCCAAAATATCTTGGACCTCTCTCATCATCCTATCTTCTCAGGAGCAACCTTGCAAAGACAAACTCACTCCTACCATGGCATTGATGTCGACACAGCTGCACAACCTTGCAGAACAGGCTAGAACTGCGCTTCTGAGTTTCTGCGACTGACAATCAATGCGTGCCTCCTCTATGGGAATAGAAAGCCAAGTCTTTTCCCTGGGAAGGAGAAGGAGAGGCGAATGTGCAGGCAGGAAAACTCCTACCCGAAGAATCACATATTTGTTGAGGGTGGGCCTCCCTTCTGCCTCTGGACTTCTCTGCGGCCAACAGGAAACTGCAAAGTTGAAAAAGACAAGATTTCCGACCTCGGGGAGCTCTGAATCTGTTTGAGGAAACAGATGTGTAAACAAACAATTACAGTGCGATGTGACAAATGCAAAAGTGGAAGTTCTCTGGGGCCAGTTTTTCAGAGGAAGTGATATTGGAGATGGTCTTAAAGGACAGAGGGAGTTGTAGAGCACATCCAGGAAAGGGAACGGCCAGTCCTGGGGCCTGGGGCCTTGGGCCTGGGACCTGGAAGCGTTCTGCTGTCAGTTTGGAAGATGTGAAATGTGCTAGTCCACTCGGAGGTTGAGGAAGACCTCGAGGTTCTTGAGAAACATGCTTTCCAAGGAGATGATTGAAGAGGTTCACAGCCACTGTTCCATGGTAGCAAGGGCAAGTAACACAAGGCTTCAAAGAAGGCAGAACAAAACTGAGACACCAGGCAAAATAACAAAGAAGAGAAGAAACTGGAAAGCCCGAAACTCGGCTCTGTCCCTACTTGCCCGTTTTAGCTGAGATCGCCCCTGGAAACCTGTTTGGAAGAAACGTGTTCTGTGTGCAAGTATAGATATTAAGCAATTCACGATTGTCTGTAAAAGCGACTCAGAGTGAAGTGGCAGGTTAGAATTTTAGAAAGGGGCGGGGCTATTAGGAGCTCTGGGCATGCTCTGAGCTGCTGACCGCAAGGGGTTCAAAGGTACCAGCTGCTCTATCTTCCCAGAGGAAAGAGGAGGCCATGGGCTCCCATGAAGAGCACAGTCTTAGAAAGGCTGTCAGGGGTCACGAGGAGTCCGAATGAATGTGAGGAGCATGGACTGATCTTTTGGTGTGAGTGGGATCTTTAATTGTAAAACTCCTACTTGTAATTCAATAAGGGGTAAACAAAGGTTCAATAAATTGCCCATATAGTGAGTGGAGGAGCTGGGAGGTGTCCCAAGTTTCCCTACTACCATTTGAAGGTGTGTTTTTGTTTGTTTTTTCCTAATTGACCATTTCAGTCCTCCCAGCCCAGGGAGAAGGTTTTGAGATCTGATACATTTATTCCAAAATGAAATGTCCAGAAACAGGAAGGAGTATCTTAATGCAGTAGACCTACTATAAATTCCAAGAGGCAAAAGGATTTGGGGCAAGATGCAAAGAAATTAAGCACATTTTAAAAACCAACTGCCAGAGACAACGGCACTTCAGAAGGTTTTCAGGTAGCAGATTCCCAGGTCTTTCTTACTGGATAGCTTCTGGTGGGATCCAGTGGTCAATAGTTGATGATCAAGTTCTTTACCTCTGCACCCCTGAAAGACTACTAATGCCAAACCTATATTTTGCAAGATGTGAGAATCTATTAAACATATGCAGAATTCTCGAGATGGTTCTATTTGGCGGGGAAATTAAAACACTGGCACCAAGTCGATTGCAGTTCATAGGGGAGCTCTCACATTCACTGTCATCAATTCACTGCTGACTCAGCGTCTCCCCAGAGGATTCTGAGCCCGAAACTGTTTGTGGGAAGGGAAAGTCCAGTCTCTCTCCCTCGGAGATGCTGCTGCTGGCTTCCTACTGAGAACCATCAGGATCTCAGCCCAAGAAGGAACAACACTAGATATTCATCTTCACACACACACACACACACACACACACACACCAACTCACCAACCCAAGCACTTCCAGTGTTCCATAAATCATCTCGCCTCTATCTTTAGGTATCTAATTAGAGGGATTCATTTTCAGTGAAGAACATGAGGCTGAAACTCACAAATGGTTTTATTTTTGAAAATGGTAAGGCAGTGAGCCCCATTGACTTAAATGGTCCTCATGGAAATCCTTTAAGCAGGTTGAGTCCTAAAGCCACGCTGTGGGCTGTTTCCCATGTATGAACATATGTTTAAGGGCAACACGAGGGCTGCCTATTCAAAGGAACTCTTCTTTGAATTCTTTTAAAGAAAGCAAAGATCTTTAAAATATAAATAAGTTCTCTCCAATTGATTGTGCTCCTTTGAAAGCTGTATTTACATACTCTGGGTTGTTGTGTTTTGTATTGGTTTGTTTGTAAAAGGAGTCCTTTGTGTCTTTTTAAAAGCTTACTTGCGGCTCCTGGTGTGAATGACTTTCGTGCACTCACTTGCACCTGTGACCAGTGAGGCAGATTTTACAGCACCTGCCCTCTGGGTCCAGCCCTGCTTCCCAGGGCCACTCCTCACCAGTACAAAGGCCCCTGCTGCCCCGAAGACTGTCCTTTCTGAGCCCAGGACAAGGGTCACCACTGCTCAGCATGGTACCCAGGAATTGCTTCATACTTAATTCAAAAAAAGCTTCATGAAAAATTGGTGAGCAAACTAAAGAGTAAATGACCGGGACAGTAGAGAATGCATAGAACCAGGTATAGAATGCATGTCTTTAGTAGTCCTCAAATTTCTTCAGTGCACCTCTCTCTCTTACCGGTGTTTTCCCTCTTTTTCTGAGTTATCAATTATATACTGCTTAATAACTGTCTAAAATCCCCACCTTTGTCCTTCATCCTTAGGAATGATAGGATGCTTTTGTACTAGCAATATTTTTATGTATACTACTTTAAAAGAGTCTTTATGTTATTTCATCATTCATCATTCATCTACAACACAAGCAACAAATTTTACTGGGACTCACACCCATGTAAACCAAAACTGAGAACAACACATGACCTATATTTAGTGTCACATGTCAATGCTGTCCCTGTTCCTCCATCGCCCTTTGTCTTATTCCCATTGTTTTTGTCCCCGTTCTACAAAAGTCACTCTCATTCCGCACCATGATTCCTGCTCCCCCTCACCCTGAAAATTAAAACATCCACAACTTGCCTGTGTTCGAAACTAAGATGGGAAAATTTAATTTCAAATATTCAGTATGTCTTTGCTATAAAATTGTTGTTGTTCAGTGTCATCAAGTTTATTTTGACTCACAGCAACAGAATTCCTAGAGTAGAACTACCCAATCAGGTCGGGTTCTCTCAGTTCTGGTCTCTAAAGATCATCTCACAGCAGATGGGCGGCTCCTTTCTCCCACAGAGCTATTGGGGGGGGGAGGGCGGGGGGGGGGGAGGCGGATTCAGCTGCCAACTCATCAGTTCAGAGCTCAGGGCTTCACCTTTGACACCACTGGGGATCCTTTCCATCAAAAAATGCGTGATTACATTTTATAAGGATCACACATAGTCTGCTCTAGGCAAATAAAAGCATTTCAAAACAAACGGAAGTGAATACACTGATGAATAAGGTATGGCATGTGTAGAGTATCAAATCCGGAGCAGGTTCCAAATACCTGCTCTCCATTCCATCGCCAGGCAGTTTGGGCTTGGGTGCCTAATTAACCAGAGTCCTGGGCATAGGGACAATATACTTGCTTTGGAAGATGTCTGTCTCCTGGTGGTTTTCTAGTTAGTAAGGAATCTGCTAGTGGCACTACCTTTTATCCACTTGTCCGCCTTTGCTCTGGAGAGAAGACGTTTTGGGAGCACAGGGACTCATGGAGTGGGGTTCCGTTGACCTTGGGCAAAGCATCAGAAGGGAATAAGTTGGCTTTGGGTATCCTACCCCTTCTCTCTCTGAATGCCTTCTAAGACTTGAGTTTCTTCTTTCTACAAACCTCGCCCACTTTTCTACCTCCTATATACTTCGATCTTCTTAAATGATTGTATGTCCACTTCTAAGTTTAATAACTCCATTGCTTTAAGTATCCCCTATGCAAAAAATTATCCTTAGCTACAAATAATTTAATAGGTAATGCTTATAATCATACAGCTTCAAGACTCGCTCTCTCAGAAGGAATATATCCTCATATAATTCAGGAATGTACTATAGCTTTTATTAAACACAGATAATTATCCTGACATCACTACCCTGAGAGCAGTCAGGAAGTCCTATTCTGCTATGTCCTTGGGCCAGGGATTTTACTGAAGCTTCCATGGCATTATGATTTCCATTAAATAATGAGGCCACCCATCTTTCAGAGAACACAGAGAAACATAAGCAAGCATACTTATTTAAAATAAACACACATACACACTGACACTAACCATGAAATGACAGCTCTTTCTTCCTTTATCATTTATAATATATCTTTCTAAAAAGTGAAACTCTGGAAAGAGGGAATGGATTCTTTTCTGTTTGGTTGTTTTCTAGTGATTGTCCAATGAACTATACTTTTGATGGGACAACAGAGTGCTATGTCAATTTCGACCTAGACAGTAGGTAGCTATCTAAACATTGTCAATTATATTTTTTTTCCAAGAATATCATTGAATTCACAAGCAATGCTCTGGCAAACAGCAGTTACAAATTCAAACAACATATTGATTGGGCAAATAGGATGCAAAAGACCTCTCAAGGTGTTGAAAAGCAAGGATGTTCTTTTCAATGCCCACAGTCTAAAGAGAACCTAGCCAGGGTCAGAAAGAATCCGATCCCTGCTAGTCCTTCTTACTTCTAGATGTGGAAGAACTTCCTGGAAATTTGTGAACTGTCTAAATCTGTTTGCCCAAATGATGGCCTAATTCATTCTATTGTGAGTTGGAATCATCTTGACTGCACAAAACAATAGCAGCAGCAGCAGTAGCAAGAAGCCCTGTTGGGAAAACAGTGAAGAGCTGAGTTTCTAACCCAAAGGTGAGCTCAATCCATCTACCCAGAAACTATATTGGAGAAAGTCCTGGTGATCTGATTTCTGGAAAATTCTTTGGGACAGTTCAATTGATTTGAATTTTGACTAAAACTATCAACAGTAATATATGACTCGAGCACTTAAACTATGGTCAGTCTGAATAAATATTTTTAAATATATACTCTAAGTGTCAAACACACAAGGCGTTTCAAGATCTTAGTCAGAAAGTATAAAGTCTCTCAGTATTAATTTGATATTGATTACATGTTTAGATAATATTTTGAATATATTTAATAAGATGAACTACTATGTTTAACATATTTATAAAACATTATTAAAGTTGAGCTTACCATTGTTATTTTTGAATATGGCTATCAGAAAATATTAAATTCCATATGTGGCTCATATTTGGAGCCATATTATTTATGTGGCTGTGCAGATGTTAATTTGGTAATTGTAAAGGAATAGCTTCTTATTCTGAGCTCTAGAATCTACAGTTCATGGGGATAACTGAGCAGAGAACACCAGTTGTCCCGTCACACCTGACATTTACTTACCTCTTTATTATTTCTCCCTCTCCTTCCACCAGAAAGTAAGCCCTGAAGAGCACCCTCCAGACGATTCATGCCTGGCGGTTCCGTGTGTGTCACCGTAGAACTGGGCTCCAGAGGGTTTTTAACTTTTTCCACGCAGACCACCACTCTTTCTTTTGCGTGCCTCTGGGTGACCTCAAACTTAGACCTTTTTGGTTCACAGCTGGGACCTCTTGCATCCCCCAGGGACTCCACTAGGCTTTCTGGACTGCTCAATCACAGATATGAAATAACTGCAAGTTCAGAATGGACCCGGTCTTCTTCATGATGAGACTGTTGCAGCGTCTGTTCGTAAGCACTGCCACTTTCTTACAGATGCTTGTAGAGGCTGCCCAGTGGCATGATTGGGCCACGCTGGTAATTCACAATGTATCTTGGCATCTGGCCATTGTCACTCCTAATAAAACTTGCCACCTCTCATAGTGTGCCTGAGAAACTTTCTCAGTTAACTTTCCGTTTTGATTTGTTCTCGCCAATGTTCTCATCCATTGCTCTTCCCTTCTTTGTGTTTAAGCCAAAATTCTGACTTATTTTTTAATCTTTTTCTCCCATTCTCCACTTCCATTCCTCTGACAAATTCTATTGGGTATTAGGTAACTCCCTGTTCCAACTCACAGTGGTTGCAGGCTGAAGACACAGAAAAGTGAAGCTGGGAAATAGGGAGATCCCAGGCTGGTGCGTGCAGAATACTGTGGATCCGGGGCCAAGGCCCAAGAAAGCAGTCCTTGAGAAAGGAACAGAGCCCCAGCCGGCAGGAAGGCACAGTGACCTAAAGAGAGTTCATCTTTGTCCATTTCCTCTTAGACCAAATGCTCATGACATCCAGGAATTGTCATCAGGCTGTGACTTGGTTGACAGATTCAATTCCACCCCTAACCAGGATCATCTCATGGATATAATCCCTAACTATCACAGCATGATCTACATAGTAAGTGCTCACTGAGTATCTGGTAAAAGAATCTGTAAGATAAGTATTGCAAAATTCCATAAACAATTCCTAAATTTTTAGACACTGCTTATCGGCAAATAGCAAAATATATTAGAGGTTTTCTTAAGAACTCAGAGAATAAACCATTCCTGGTAAATTTCTCCCATTCATTAATAGTTTATTAACATTAAAACATCATGATTGGCTGAGCCCCGGTGGCGTAGTGGTTGTGCGTGGGACTGCGGCCCACTGGGATGGAGGTTCAATTCCAGCAGTAAGGCTGGGCCCCCTACTCCCACCACCGGAGAGCAGTGATGCAATATATATATATATATATATATATATATATATATATATATATCATGATTGTGGTTCAGATTACAACTCATCTATATGGATGTATATATACATATGTACACATACATATATATAGGATGGAGCTTTAAAAAGTTCACTGACCAGTGAAATTAAAAGATAATGCAATTTTTCCATGAACTTTTTGAAGCCCCGTGTTTGTATATATATATATGTATCTACATAGAGATATAAATATCATATATAGTTATATAAATATATAAATAAATATAATTTCTATAAAAACTAACCAAATTTTTTGACTTTTTTAGGGTTTTTTTCATGAAACTATCATGATAAGACACAGAAATACTCTGACATTTCAAAAAAATTATTATCAAGGCATGACAGTCTCTCTCTTGCTCTCAAAAAATGTTTTCAATAGCCTTTATACCTAATTCAGACAAAGACGACATAGTGTGAACTGGTTGTAGTCAGCGTACACAGTTTTATCCTGTCAATCCTGATATCACACTGGGGATAAGACTTTCTTAATCTTCACTATCAGCCAATATTTTAGAGACTTGGCCTCTGTAGTCATAGCACCTCTTTAACAGTTTATTTGCTCTCTTTCCTTCAGATGATGCTCTGTGAACTCCCACTGTATACCATACCGAAGCCTTCCCACAGAGACAGAATCTGGGGCTGGATGGTGGGGTATGTTTCCAAGAATGTTGCTGAATTGCCTCTCCCCCTGCTTAGCTCCACCCCACTGGAGGGCAGAGCAGTAGGCTTCTGGGGGGGGGGGGGGCAGGGGAGGGGAGAGTAGTTCTAAAGAGGAAGCTATTTCTTTGCCTTATGTTGCTGGGCTGTTGTTGTTTATGATTTGGGGGGATTGGGAGGGCAATGTTGCCCCACTGAGGCTTCCAGTTTTGGCAAGTGTTTTGCAAACAAACTAGAAGCCTTTGTTTTGTTTTATATTGTTTTTAAATTTTCAACCATCCCACTTGTTTTTCACTTCATATAAAATAAAAATCATCCTCACCCTTCCCTCTCCTTGTCTCAATCATCATTGAGCCAGATAATTTTATCACATCACCACCTTGAAATGAAGCAAGTTGATTGTAATAGCTTGTCTCTGATCTAACCCCAAGAAGCTTTTCTGGACGGGATTTTGCAATTTGTTCTCTCATTGGATGAATACTCAAAGGATACACTGAGGTCTTTTGAGCTTAGCTGGAATCCACGTATTGGACAGCTAATGAATGTAATTGTTATGCTAGCTTCCATGTCAGCAAAATAACAGATGTACAGTATAATGGAGAAGGGGGAAAAAAAGTTGCTTTTGGATTTTTAGAGCAGGTGCTACATGAAAAAAAAAATCACATGGAACTTTCTCAAGAACATTTGAAAACAGTTGGCAATTTGCCAGGAGGAAAGTTTCCTTCAATCCCTTGGACATCCAGTTGTGGGCTGGGATTAGTCCCCTGAACAGCTGAAGCAATGAGGACACTGACACCTTGTCACTTCTTCAGCTCTTTACAGCCCCCCCTCTGCCTCCAACAAAGGCACCAGCGATTGCCCTCCACCAGGCACACACACACACACACACACACACGCACACACACACACACCAGCTGCCAGATCAGGCTTTCAGGGAACGCTAGACACCGTTGAGCCTTGGTCCAGAGTGACGGCAAGTTACCATGGTTCTCTGGCGACTATTGCGTTCAACGCATCAGGGAATGGAAATAAGTGTGCACATGTTCTAAAAGGCCTTTAGGGAATGATCGGTGGGGCTGCCTTGGGGGTGGGGGGGAGCCACAATGGCTGGCTTTGTTGCAGAGAAAGGAATTGGTCTGGCAGGCGACAGCAGCCCTGCTGGCCCTGGGGCTTGTGCATGGGGAAGCCATGTGCAGGTTTTACAGAACATCCTCATTAAGAAAAGTAGGGCATTTAGCATAATTAAAAGTCATCCTGAAGACATCAGGTACGAAACTGCTGCTTTTAATTAATTGCTTCTATGATCATGTGACTTTAAAGAGAAGCCGCTCTCAGCCACAGAGGTTTAGGGTTACTTCCTGAGACATTCCTCAGTCACATCCCGGGTCAAGAGAGAATCTGAAGAAGTTAGGTGAAGACAAAAGAGGAAAAGAAAAAAGAAAAACTATGGAAGAAGGAATTAAAATTTACCAAAAATCCATCCAGAGTTTTTGAAATAATCCTCTTCTCTTCCCAGACCTTGTGCTTTAACATCCTCAAGCCAAAATACAGCTCCCCACTGGCCTGCATCCTGCCTGGTGATATAAATTATTTGGGGGAAAAATTCTCACAGAGTCAAGGTTAACAGAAAACAGCTGGAAAATAAACTCTGAGCCATATGTCATAGATTTCTCCAAGTACATAGGGTTTTTTTAAACTTGATTTTGTAGAGTCAGCATGTTCAAAACAAGTAGGGTGAATCAAGGCTTTACTTGGTCTCCACGTTCATGAAAATCAATATGATGAGATGATACCATGTGTCTGTTTGGCAAAAAGTGAGAGGACTAAACCACATAAGAAATTCTGTCTAAAATGCTTTCTTTGTCAATCATAAATTCCCCAGTCTAAATTGTCTAACTAATTCCTACCACTTTCTGATATATTGCGTATACCTTATAGATAAAGAAATGGTACATTTTAAGATGTGCTTTTCTATTTAGGTTTTATAAAATACCAAGTGCCTTTTATACATACAGTCTACATATTAGAGATAATGTAGTCAAGCTGAAAGATGAGAAAGAAAAGTAGCTTTTATTGACATTGATGTTTGGGCTTCTGTTGGTATTGCTGTGTATTTCCTTTTATCACTTTAAAAGTGTTGTATTCTGCTTTTCTCTTAGGAGAGCATCACACATCTTTTCCTGTGCTATGACAAGATATTAGACAAGGTAAAATGCCTGAAAATTATTCGCCCCTCATTTAAAAATCTAGAGTATGGTGACGGGCGGAGCAGCAAAAAAAAAAAAAGAAAAGAAAAGAAAGAAAAATCTAGAGTAGTTGTGTTTGTTTGTTATTTTTTACCCAAACCACACATCTCTGTATATGAAAAGAGCATACATGTTCTTGCATGCAGCCCGTTCCTGCACTATCAAGCACACGGCTCAGCTATTGCAGCTGGGTACAGAAAAGGAATGCTTGGCACTAAACCTACACACACTGTAGTTATAAAGAAAATCCTTTTATAATCATAAAAAAGATTATATGGCGTCTTGGAAAACTCATCACAATACACCCATACATGTACACATACAAAACACATATGCCCATTGTGACAACCACATTTGTACATTTGCTGCCATTATCTTTCTCAAATCATTTTCTTGATTTGAGACCTCATCTACCTCATTTTTCCCCCTCCCTTCCTGCCACCCCTCCCTCATGAGCCCTTGATAATTCATAAATGATGTCTAGTTTTTCATGTCTTACCCTGTCTGATGTCTCCCTTCGTCCACTTTTCTGTTGTCCATCACCCAGGGAGGGGGTCGTATGTAGATCATTGATCATTGTGATTGGTTTCCCTTTTCTACCCCACCTTCCCTTTCCTCTCCTGGTATCTCTACTCTCAATATTGGTCCTGAGGGGATTATCTGTCCTGGATTCCATGTGATTTCAGTTCCTATCTGTACCAGTATACATCCCCTGGTCTAGCCAAATTTATAAGGTAGAATTGGAATCATGATAGCGGGTTGCGGGGGGGGGGGGGGGAGAGCATTAAAGAACTAGGGGAATTGTTGTATGTTTCATCATTGCTATACTGCACCCTGAATGGCTCATCCCCTCCCCACAACTCTTCTGTAAGGGGATGTCCAGTTGACTTTGGGTCCCCACTCCACACTCCCTCTCATTCACAATGATTTGATTTTTTTTTCTTTGATGCCTGATACCTGATCCCATCAAAACCTGGTGATCACATAGGCTGGTGTGCTTCTTCCATGTAGTCTTTGTTGCGTCTCAGCTAGATGGTCTTTTGTTTATCTTCAAGTCTTTAAGATCTAGACACTGTATCTTTTGATTGCCAGGCACCATTAACTTTCTTCACCACATGTGCTTACGCACCTTCTTTGTCTTCAGCAATCGTGCCAAGCACTATGGAATGCCAGATTAATAGAACAAAGTGTTCTTGCATTGAGGGAGTTATTACATTGAGTAGAAGTCCAATGTCCATCTGCTACTTTTATTAAACCTATAAATATATAGGAAATGTTAACCTTGGGAAAAAAAATCTCAACACACTCCCACACCCCATGTATTTCCTCATTCCAGAAATGCATTCCTCCCCCGACCCTCTTACCAACCATATCTACACTAGAAGTTCCTGCTTCTTCACGCCTGTGTCTTTTTTCACTTCTGTGACCTTTCTTGTGTAGGTCAAGTATAGAAGCTATACCCATCTGACATATGGAGGACCTAGATATTCCTAAATACCAGTTTCTCTGGGTTGCCAGCTAATAAATTTGCTTCTTTTTTTGGGCAGGTAGGGGGGAAGCTGCCTCTGGTGGTCGTGGGCGCTACCCAGTGCTGCTCCTGAGAGCCGCAGCTGAATTTGAATTGCCAAGCCCTCGGGCCACAGTCCCGCATTGAACCACTTACATCACCGGGCTCAGCCCAAATTTGCTTCTTTTCAAGTTCTCCAAGAGTGCTGCCTGATCATTCCCAAGTCAAGTTTTTGCTATTACAATGGAATATAGAAATTATCAAATAATGTCACCTATGAGTCAAATTTTACTGAAGATAAAAATGATTGCAGTCGTACATCTTCAGTGAGCTACCAGAATTTTAAGCCTGGTTCCAAAGATGGCATTTTTGCTGTTATATGCCCTCGAGGCAGCTCAGACTCGTAGCAGGTTTGTACACCACAGAACAGAACACTGCCATTCTGTGATGGACTCTGAACCTGACCATCCTCACCATTGTTCTTATCCTGAGCCCCTCAATGCAGCCACTGTATTGGTTACTGTTGTCAAAGGCCTCCCTCTTCTTCACGATCCCTCTACCAGGGATGATAGCCTTCTCCAGGGACTGGTCTCTCCTGACATGTCCAAAGTATGTAAGACTAAGTCTAGCCACCCTTGCTTCTAAGGAGCATTCTGGCCACGGTTCTTCTGAAACAGATTTGTTTATCTATAGTACCTTCAATATTCTTTGCCAGAGTCATTCAAATGCTTTTCTTTTTCAGTCTGTGCTATTCCATGTCCAATTTTCCCATACATATGAGGCAATGGAAAATACCATGATTTGGGTCAATTGTCTCTTAGTCCTCAAAATAGCACCCCTGTTCTTTAATTTCTAAAGAGGTCCTTCACTCTGGTTTCTCTTCACATTGTATAAATCTTTCGCATTTTACTAAAGAGGTCCTTGTGCAGCAGATTTTCCTAACGCAACCCATCTTTTCATCGTTTGACTGCTGTTTCCCTGAGCACCATTTGTGCACTCAAACAAGGCAAAATCCTTGACAGTGTCAATCTTCTCTCCATTTATCACCATACTACGTAAGGGTCCAGTTGTGAGAATCTTGGTCTTCTTTACTTTAAGGAGTGATGCATAATGAAGGCTGCCATCATGGGTTTTCATCAACAAATACTCCAAGTATCACTTTCAGCAAGCAAGCTTGTGTCATCTGCATGTTGCAGGTTGTTAATGAGCCTTCCTGATACCACATTCTTCTTCATGTAATCCAGCTTCCCTGAGTATTTTCTCAGCACACAGATTTATTAAGCATGGTGAGAGGACACAACCCTGATCCACACCTTTCCTGATTTTAAACCATGTCATAGTCCCTTGTTCTATTTGCACAACTACCTCTTGATCCACATACAAGTTCCACACAAGCATTGTAAAGTGATCTGGAATTCCACTCTTCTCAAAGACGTCCGTCCATAGTTTGTTCTGGTGCACACAGTCTAATGTCTTGGCATAGTCAATAAAAGACAAATGCATATCTTTTCAGTATTCTGTGTTTACAACAAAACCCATCTGAGACTAACAATGACATCCATGTCCTCTTCTGAATTCAGCCTGAACACGGCAGTGATGCGCAGAATCCAGAGGTGTGAGGGAATACACTCAAAAGAGGAGTGGAGGCAGGGGTGGGATGGGGGGTGGAGCAGACTTACCTTGCGGCTTTCTCAATTTCCAAATTCTTGGGACTCGCTTGGTATTCATTCCTATAAGAGAAATTATCATAATTGGTGTCAGAAAACAAGGGGACACACTATGATCTTCCTGATTCCCTGAAACAATGCTGGTTTGTGGAAAGAGGAATAAAGAAGGAAATGAGAAATGCTTGGTTTCCAGATAAGACAAAGAGCACTCGTGGATTAAAGCGGTTGTTCTGCTGCAATCCATTACCCAAGGCAGCAGCCATTCAAGGGACACAACTGATGGACGTAGAGCTTACCTCTGCAGAAATGCCTTGTTTGGATGCCTGGAACGACAGACTGATAAGCAAAAGGCAATGAATACAATTCCTTGGTGTCTGTTATCATTAGTAACTGCAATAGCAGTGAAAAGAATCTAAGAGTGAATTGTAAACTGAATCAAGCCCAGAACCAATTGGGTCAGACATGGGACCTCTCTTTTCAAGGCCTATTCAGAAAGGAAAAATTGTGTTACATATAAAGGAAGTACCCTGATGACCACTGATCCCCAAGAAGGTGTAGAGGAGCCTCATCATTGCTTACACTGGTACTGTCAGCTTCCTGAGGAAATGTCAGTAAATGGATTGTGAGAGCGGCTAATTTCAGGGCAGTATCTAGAACTGTCTCTATAAGGTTGTAATGTATGGCCGCATCGAGATTTCTATTTCTTCTGAGGACTCTTGCACTCCTCTTTCCAATTAAACTCCCATGGTTTAATAAGCCAGCCCGCTTTTCTCTCCCTGACAGTTTGGCTATAGAACTGCCCATCTTCTTCAGGTATTTTCTTTCTCTCTCCCCTTTTCCTAAAAGGAAGAATAAACATATCGGAATTTTTGTCACGCCAGCCAGATCTTAGGAGATGTATACAAGGAATAGTAATCAACAAATTAGACTCTTTCCAATATTGGGGGAAAAAATTATTCCATCCATTCAACAGCTATTTTAGATCACCTACTGTGTGTCAAGCAAGGACAGCGGAGACTTTGTCTCATGTACTTTGACATGTCAGGAGAGACCAGTCCCTGGAGAAGGACAGCATGCTTGACAAAGTAGCAGGATTGCAAAAAAGAAGGAAGCCTTCAATAACATGGCTTGGCACAATGACTCAAAAGTAGAACATTTATAAAGATGGCACAGGGCCCAGCAGTGTTTTGTACTGTTGTACATAAGCCCACCATGACTTGAGTGCACCTGACAACGATGTGTAAATATTATATGAAAATAAGCAATACTATGAAACCATATTTCTCATGAGTAACATTTCTCACCTGTGTACCTTTTATATAACATCATAAAACTAGTGAACATCTTGTGACACTGTATTGGTCTGGGTAGAAGAGAGAAACAGATCCATAAAGACTCAAATGTGACTAAGAAAGAGGTATATTGTATATTGAGAAAACATCCCAGCCCAGTCCAGATCAAGTCCTTAAGTCGAGTATAAGCCCATATGTCCGATGCCAATCTATAAAGTCCTCTTCAGACTTACAAAATACATGCAATGATGCTGAATGCAGGAGGTTCACAGGCCAGTGGGTGGAAAAACTGGGGATCCATTGTGATGTAATCATCACAGCACTGGCAAGGTGAGAGGTGACTTCTCTGGCTTCAGAGATCTTGTTGCATCAGGGTATGTCCATGTGACTTCTCCAACTCCCAGGGCATATTGCCATGTGTCTTCTCAGTAGAGCATCTCTCAGGGACTGAGTCTTGTCAATAGAGAGTCTCCAAAGGAATGAGGCAAGAGAAAGAGAGAGACAATCTGTCTCCACTTCCAAAGAGGAAATCCTATAATTCCCAGAATTCTCAAGAGAAAGCCAAGCCCACAGAGAGGCCTCATTGGCTACAGCCCAATTGACAGACTAGACTCCACCTCTTCACTCTTAATCCTCTCAAGTCCCAAATTGACACTTGATTATGTAACTACCCCAAACATCATGCAACCAACTACTTCAAGTAACCAACTGCTAATTCCTAGAATTCTAAAATTCTATCAACTTTAAAGGTACTTCCAAGCACAAGGTTCTTTGAATTCTAGTATGAAGAAAATGGTATAAGCATCCTGGCAAGTCTGATTCACGTACACCAACCCAAGCAATGGCCACAAGACAGAGGGCCACCAGGCCTCTGCCCTCCATTCTTCTATACCCTGTCCTGACACTAGCCATCTCTCTCCCATCACTTTACCTGTCAGCTGGGTTGCATAATTCAATACAATGGTGACAGAGAACTCACAGATAATACTCATAATTAAAATTATTTATCAGGGAAGTTGACAGTTTACAGAGTGGTAAGGATATAATTCTTTTGTCTACAATACCTCTTCTGAGTCATGTTGATAGCCATGTCTCTCTCTGTCCTCAGCTTCTCAGTCACCACTGCCATGTTCCATGGGTAGGGAAGCCTGCTGCTCTGCCGCCTAGTCTCTGTGTGCCCCTCTGCTCTCTATAATGTCTCAGTGTGACTCTTGTGCTCTATTCTATGGTCATGGTGCTGAGGACTCTACCCTTTCCCTGTCCTCACCACTTCAGACATGGATCATGTATGGGCTCTGCTGGTGACTCTGCTTCTCTGATGAACACAGAATTCATTCTCCGGCTTCAAAATGACCCAACAGAATGACAACACTGACCAATCCCCAAGGAGAGTCCTTTACAGCTTATTCACCTGTCCCAACCATTCACTGGAAGGGAGTCACACATAGTATGAATAGCAGAGTGATATTCAACAATTTTACTTCACACATAGTATGAATACCCATTAGTGGAATATCCAAAAATATAAACTCCATGTTTTGGATGAAAGGAAGGAGATTCTTCTAGTCAAATTAATCCAAAACTCTTACCAAATTTACACTGTGGCTTTTCACCCTATGAATCCTAGCAAAAATTCAATTTGTTTTTCAGCTAAGAAGTAGAAATAGAGGGAAGAGAGTGAAAGTGTTAAGTCTTTAGTTTTACACACTGTAGTGCTACTGGATGTGAACTCTAAAGTCAACTTTTATTTTTATCCCCAAGGAAAGGAAGGTAATATTAACCAAGGGCTCTTCTTATCAACCACCTTTACCCCCATAAAAAACAGTTCCTCATCACATGGAGGGGCCAGATCTGAGGTTTACTTCTATTCATTCTTTTCCACAGTGACCAATGATGAGAAATATTTGCTATGTAATTATGGGAGGACAAGAAAAAAGCATAAGATATGGAATAATAGCATGAAATTTTTAAAATGTGCTCTTGCTCTAGCCACCAACAGCTCCACAGATGCCTTGAAAGGATGAGTGCTATCCCCTGGCTTGTTGCCTGATTTGGCTATCATTTGCTCAGAGTATCACAACAAGAAAAGAGCATTTGATTTTCTTTCTAAATCACCACAATCTACCACCCTACCCAACGTCACCTGTATGCTTTATAAGTGAGCAATTCGCTCCCACATCTGGTTAATTCCTCCTCACCTGGGTCTCTCTTCCAGACTGCATGCGTGTCCTCACAACATGGCTACTGGTTTCTCTGAGTGAGTGATCCAAAGACACAGATGACATGGCCTCAGAAGTTGCATAGTGTAATTTATTTGATATCCTACTATTTATACAGGTCAGTTCTATTCATGATGGGAAAGCGTATGGACACATATAAGAATACCAAATGAAATAAAGCAAACCTGTAGGCATTAGCCACAACATTGCTTCTAAAATTGCTTAAGAGGATAATTTTACGACAAATACACTCAGAAATGTGGCAGAGCATTCGGCATGCAGAGTTTTGAAAACTTCTTATTCATAACCAAACACCTAAAACGTATGAGTTACAGGGCCTGGGCGAGCAGAGCCATGATTCATGAAGACAATAAATAATTTAATAAAATTTCTCTGGAATATATGTAATGAATAAATGTAACTAGGGGTTTTGTGATCACATATTTAAAAATAGTAAGAATGACATGAAGTTACCTGAAGGACACTGTGCTATACATTACATATTGTAAGTCCTCCTGTTGCTACTCTGTCTATTCCTATCCTACTGTTTTAGATTGGGTCCTCCAGGAAAGTAAAACCCATAACCCTTGTATGTGTACACACAGAGAGAGAGACTTAAGTCAATGAAGGGCTCACACAGTTGTAGAAGTGGGTAAGTCAGTTCAGTTCAAGTCCATGGGTCAGATATAACCTAGAAGTTTCTCCTGACTCATGTGGCTACGGGGAATGACAAATAGGAAGCAGGAAACTGAAGCAAGAAGACCACTGTCTTCCACTGGTGGCTCCTGGGATCTGCCTGCATATAGCTGGAGATTGTTGAGCAAGAAGTAGCATCCACATCCAGCAGAAGTGAGCTAGCTTCAGCACAGTACAAATCTATAGAAAATCATAGCTCAAATGAACCCTCCCACAATTGTATCAAGTCTGGAGGCCCAAAGCCAATCTGTAAGCAATTGGACATCCCATTACAGAACGGTTGTGGGGAGAAGATAAGCTAGTCAGGGTGCTGTGTAGCATCGATGAAACAAACAGCTTTCCTCTGTTTCTTTAATGCTTCTTCCCTTAACACCCCTCCCCAGCCCCCGACTATCATGATGCTAATTCTACCTTACAAATCTGGCTAGACCAAAGCATGTCCATAGGTACAGATAAGAGCTGAAAACATAGGGAATATAAGACAGATAAACTCCTTGGATATAACCAAGAGAGGAAGAGGAAGGTAGGGGGAGCAAGGGGGAACTGATCAGAATGACCTACCTATAACTCCATCTCAGAGGGATGGACCATAGACAAAGGGGGTGAGGGGGTGACATCAGACAGTGTAAGACATGAAAACATAATCATAATTTGTAAATTATTAAGAGTTTGTGAGGGAAAGAGGGAGGAAAGGAGGGAGGAAGGGGAGAAGGGAGAGAGGGAGGGAGAGAGGAAGGGAGAGAGGAAGGGAGAGAGGGAGGGAGGGAGAGAGGATGGGTGGGGAAGGGGAAAAAATGAGGAACTGATACCAAGGGCTCAAGTAGAAAGAAAATGTTTTGAGAATGATGAGGGTAGCAAATGTGCAAACATGCTTAACATACAATGGATCGATGTATGGATTGTGATAAGAGTTGTATGAGGCCGCAATAAAATGATTTAAAAAGAAAGAAAAGGCTTTGAAAATGATGATAGCAACATATGTTCAAATGTGCTTCAGACAATGGGTGCATGTATGGATTGTGATAAGAGCTGTATGAGCCTCCAATAAAATGATTAAAAAAAAAAAAAGGAGGTGATTCTTTGCCCTATTCTGCTCCAACTGCTTAGCTGCTTCACAGAAGATCTGATCATGAAGTTGAGCACATTATGTTAGATTTTATCGTAAGAGAATCCTGTCCCATGCAAGCTGACATAAAACCTAACTATTACACACGTTGTGTCTTATCTTAGGTTTCAATATATATCTTAGCAATGTTATTGAATGTACATTGCATCTATTTGTATATAAACCAAATGTTGGCCATTTCTAAGTCTAACTAATTTTGTTAATGAAACCCCTTTATGATTGCTACTACCCCAAGCCTATTTTATTTCTTTTGACTGTCATTGTTGTCTTTTAAGTATATCTACTGCTAAAAGTGTTTCTACCAGGTGAATTTCAAAAATAAGCCTAATCATACAAGATTATTTGTGCTGAAGAATTCAACAACCTTGATTTCTAATCTAAACTGTCACTATAATTTCAAATAATTTCACATACAATTTCACTTTCTATGCAAATTTCATTAACTATAACCAGTTATATTTGCATTTATTTTGCCTTAAGTATTCCCATGAAGAGAAAATCAAGTCCTATTTTTAGGTAACCACAAGTCAAAAGACAGGATTCAAAACTAATTGAAATGAGATTGATTTCCCTGAATCATAGAAAAGAAATGGAAATAAAGACTACTAAACCAAACTGCAGTTAGTAACAAAGGATCAAAAAGAATAAGTATCTTGTTTCCATTCAGGAAGCATTGATAGACTTATGAATAAAACCAGGATAGATTTAACATTGCAAACATTCACAATCGCTCCCATTAATGAGTCCTACCTGTTGCCATGTAACATGCAGTGTCTACAAAGAGTTATATGACGAATTTATAGCTCCACCCTGTTGACATTAGCCTTGGCCATGTGCCTTGCTTTGGTCATTAGCCAACGTGCGGGTGGACATTGAATACACCAATACAGACATTGGGATAGTCATTTCCACAGTGTTACAAACCCCTTTATACCTATCTCTCTATAATGGGCTCACATTTCCAGAGAAAGAGGTCCCATTCAATATGGTTCCCAGGATAAAGGAGCAATATGGTGGAGATATCAATTTGATTTAGTTTCTAACAAGGACAAGTGAAACACAATTTGTTTTATTCTTGGTTGTAGCCTCTGACATATGGTTGTTCCTTAGAGCAAAGTCGACTAATTTAGAACACAAGACCAAAAGAATAATTGATATGCTCAAGTTTATACATTTTACACAACTAAATGATAGAATGAGAATGAAAGTACCTGTCTTTTTGACTTACTGTATTTTCCCCATATTTTTAGAGCACCTTACATGGCCAATTTAAACACAACATATTGTATTGTGATATGTAGAAGCTACCCCAAAGCAATTTACCCTGTAACTACAGCTCTCTCAATTTATTCTGTCTTTAAATACTGAGGGTAGCTAATAGGTTATGGCAGTTAATAGCTAATAGGTAAGATTCTGTAAAATGCTCTGACTCCTGTGGTCACCCCTGAGCACACCCATGGCCCTCGAGCTGTCCCTCCCGACGTTGACAAGGGACTGTGTAAGGTTTGCCCTCTCTCCTCTGCACTTGTTGGCCTGGTCATCTTCAAGTGCTTGTTATCTTGGGTGAGACAGAGGACTTTAGCAGCAGCTCCATTGTACAGTCTTATCTTAGAAACACATGGGCTCTTTCACACTTAGTTGCCCTAAGTGGGCCTTTAAAAGTGATGGCAAATTCTGTCAACATGTCACACCTGTTTTATGTCCTCCCCAATAAAGATCTGTGCCTGGGTTTCTGGGAGCTCACTCTGTCACAAGGTGTCCATGTTTTTTCTCCTTTGACCATGCCTCTTCAGAAGCAGTGTCAACATATATGTCCTCAATAAGCTGTCCCTCTTAAAGTGGAACCATCAATCTACAGAGGACTGAGTATGCTTTCATTTGAACCTTTACACCCCATTTACATTATATGGCATAGTTTTCTTCCCCTGTTCACTTCTGAGTGACCTGTTCTTGCCACCACATTACACTATTAAAATCCTGAATGTTGATCCCAGACTAAGCACTTGGGGTGACTAGTGCTATAAATGTATAAAGGTGTTCATTACATGTTGAGTGATCTAATGAGGATTAGCCAGGCTTACCTCAGAAGGAGTAACTCCTCTATATCAATTCACTTTTGAGTTGGAAACACTGTGGTGTGGGGGTGGGGGAAGAATACATAAGGAGAAGTTTGAGTTAAGTCATCATTGTTGGAACTCATCTGACATATCTATCTCTATATATGAGGGGGTGCTCTCATATAATAATTTTTCAAAGCTTTGTATTTAAATATTTTTACAAAACAATCTTATCACCTTCAAAGTGCACTCCATTACACTTAATATATTTATCAAATCTGCAATTCCATTCTTGGAAATATTTTTTTCAAATTCACCTATGTGGATGGCTGACAGCACAAACCACCACCACCCCCCTTTTTGTTATTTTTAAATCTTCACTCCTTTACGTCGTCAAATCGCTGTCCTTTACTGCCCCTCTGCATTCATGGAATCAGATGTCTGACGCAAGAGAAGCATGTTGGTTTTTGCCAAATACCTGTGCACCGAGATGGCTGCACAAGTGGTGCATTGTTGTGGTAGCAAAAGCAGTGCCCTGTCTGGCACAAATCAAGGGTTTTTTTTGTCACACACTGTTATGCAGTATTTTCAGAATCTCTAAAAAGAAAGCTTGATTAACAGTCTGACCTGGCGGAATGAACTGCAGATGCACTACAAGTTGACATTTTCATCCAATCAGTTGACGGACTTCCCAGAACAAGGTTTGTCATCAGTCACCGTTTCACCTGTTTTGAAATGAGAAAACTACTTATACACCTGAGTGTTTTCCATAGTGCTGTCCTTGCAAGCTGTGTTCAACCTCACAACCATTCCTGTGGCATTTTTCTGAGCAGGAAGTAAAATTTCATAGCTGCATGCTGTTCTCTTAAATTTGCCATCACAAAAACTGAGGTTTGAGCAAAAGGGTTTTTATGAAAAAATGCACTGTGACCAGCAAGAACCTTCCCAAGGCGACACCACTGGGTGCACTAACTCAGACAGAGTTGCCGGATGCTTGTTCACCTAGTGAGGAATATGCATACTATGAAAGTGGGGCTTTTTTCCATTGTGTGTGTGTGTGGGGGGATCATCCCCTTATATCCACACATATACCTATTATAAGTATATGCACACACAATATATGTTTTCCTGTTTTTGTTCCAGTGAATAGAAATGTTTATTCCCAGTTTTTTTCGGATGCCAAATAGTCATTTTTCTACTCTATATCTCAAAATTATACCAAGATAAATTCCAAAGATATCAAAGATGTAAACATGACAAAGAAAAATAGGCTATTTAGGAAAAATATAAAAGAATTTTTTAACACTTTTGAATCCAGCCAGGACCGAGTCATTGCCATTTAAGTTGGTTCCAATTTATAGTGACCCATTGGAGAGAGCAGAATAATTCGTACGGTTTCCAATGCTGTCCCCCTTTATCAATGCCAACTGCCACCTCTTCCACCCGCTGAGCAGATGGTGGGTTCAAATTGCCCAACTTTGGTGACACCACGCTTCCTTGTGGCCTTGCAGTACAGAGGGCTTTCCTGAATGTAACTCAAAGTTTTAGAAGCCACAAAATAAAAACACAACACAACAAAAAGCAAACTGACAACAGTTACATTTTAAATCTCAAAGAATTAATTTTTCTAGTGTATAAATACCTCCTAAAAATCAGTAATGAAAAGACTAATCATTCAATAGAAAAGAGGGCAAAGTTTAAAAAGTGAAAATATAAGTGGCTTTTAAACTATATGAATAAACACTGGTCTCACTCATACTAGGAAAAATGAAAATGAAACCTATACCCACAAATCTATTTTGCAGATTTGCAAAAATGCTGAAAATTGAAATCTATGAGGAAATAGAAGCCCTCCTATAGGAAACACAGCCATGTAGCTGATTGCAACCATAGCACCCTTACACAAGGCACCCAGAGTCATCGAGCTTTACAGGAACAAGGAGCCCCCTCTTTCTCCCAGGGAGTTCCCAGTAGGTTTGAACCACTAACCTGGCAGTTAGCCATGCAACAATACCCGGCAGTGCCATCAAGTTTCTTTTGCTATTGCAGGAAGGGATATAAATTTGGACAACTCCTCCATAGAAATTTGACAACATTTACAAAATAAGTACTTAGGGAGACGTTCCAGGAGGTTTGCTCTACAGAGATGTTTGTCTACTTGCAAAATAGCATGAGTGTAAAGGTATTCATTAAAGGACTGCTTATAATATCACATATTGAAAACAGCAAAAGCATCTACCAGTGGGTGGCTCCTTGTATTAAACATGGAGGATTCTTATCATCGATGGTCTAGAGTTATTGGATAATAATGAGACTATGAATGATTTTGAGAAGATATCCAAGAAATTTTATTGAGTGAAAAAAAGAGGTGATGAGACAGCTGAACATACAAGGAACAGGACTGGAGACGTCACTGAAGAATCCTTATACCTTTCAATTGTTCATCCAGAAAACTGAATTTCTTATTCAAAAAACTTTAATAGGTTTTAAAGTGAAGGAACCCTGTGGCAGTCAGAAAGCAGTGAACCAATCACCACAAGAGTCAGCAGTTCGAATTCACTAGCCGGTCCTTGGAAAAAACATGAAGCTGTCTGCTCTCATCAAGATCTACAGCCTTGGGCTGAGCCCCGGTGGCGCAAGTGGTTGAGTGCCGGACTGTGGCCCGCGGGCTTGGTGGTTCAAATCCAGCGGCGGCTCTCAGGAGCAGCGCTGGGTAGCTCTCACGACCACCAGAGGGCAGTGATGCCCCCCCCCAAAAAAATAAAAAAATAAAAAAGATCTACAGCCTCAAAAACCCTACATAGGATCACTGTGATTTAGAATTGACTCCATAGCAGTGGGTTTGATGTGGCTTGAGTTGGAGTTAAGCTGAATTACGACAGCAATTAGTTAAGTCAGTTTCCAAAGTTGTTTTTAACATGAATATAAGAACAACCTGAGGGGCTGACCCCGGTGGCGTAGTGGTTGTGTGCGGGACTGCGGCCCACTGGGACGGAGGTTCAATTCCAGCAGTGGGGCTGGCCCTCCTACTCCCACCACTGGAGAGCAGTGATGCCCAAAAACAAAAAACAAAAAAGAACAACCTGAGGACTAAGCCCCAGTGGCGTAGTGGTTGTGCGTGGGACTGCAACCCTCAAGGCTGGCAGTTCAAATCCAACCACAGGGGGCATCACAGGAGCAGGGGGCAGTGATGCCCACACAAAGAAACAAAGAAACAAACAAAAAAGAACAGCCTGAGATGCTTTTAGGCCTTTCCCTTTTAAAGTCGTTCTAGAGAAATAGCGTGGGTTATGTTGATACTGCATCTTCAAATGTTGCAAGGTAAAGCCCCAATGAAACCTCTTCTAATACATTTGAAATATACAGGAACTTCACACTCTTCTTGACAACCTCATAGAGTAGTAGGTGAGAAGAATTTCAGAAAATACAGTAACTTATATTTTGATCTTCTGTTCTGTTCTACAGTATATGAAGAAATGTACTCAGACTATGGTTTATGAACACAAATTAATGGAGAACTCAGACTGGCTCTTTAATATTCTTTAAATTAACCCTTATTGAAATAGAGGAAAGAACTAGAAGTCAAAGGGCATATATAGAGTTCTAAATACAGGCATGTACATATATAAATATTTTTTATATAATGATAGGGAAATAGATCTATGTCCATATGTTTATATATTAAGGAGTAAGTAGGAGACAGACATTAGGCCTCTACTCAAGTACTCCCTCAAGGCAAAACCACTTTGTTCTAATAACCTGGCATTCTGTGATGCTCAGCTTCCCAACATGTTTGCAGAAGACAAAATGAGCACAAACGCAAATGTGGTGAAGAAAGCTGACGGCAGCTGTATATCAAAAGATATAGCATCTGGGGTGTTAAAGGCTTGAAGATAAACAAGCAGCCATATAACTGAGAAGCAATAAAATTCACATGGAAGAAGCATACCAGCCTGTATGCTGGTGTTGACGGGATCAGGTATCAGGCGTCCAAGACCCAGAACATAAAATCATATCAGTGTGAAGGAGGGGAGAGCAGAATGGAGACCCAAAGTCCATCTGTAGACAATTGGACATTCCTTTACAGAAGGGTCACAAGGAAGAGACGAACCAGTCAGGGTGCAGTATAGCACCAATGAAATATACAGCATCCCTCTAGTTCTTTAATGCCTCCCGACACTCCATTATCATAACCCCAATTCTACTTTACAAATCTGGCTAGACCAGAACATGTATTTGGGTATGGATAGGAACTCAAAACACAGGGAATCCAGGATAGATAAACCCCTCCAGACCAATCATGACAGTAGTGATACCAGAAGGGGAAGGGGGAGGGGAAAGAAGGGGGAGAATGGGGAAACCAATCACAACAGAAAAGTAGATAAATGGAGACATCAGTCAGTATAAGACATGAAAAAATAATAATAATTCTTACATTATCAAGGGTTCATGGGGGAGGGAGGGGAAAAATGAGAGCGGATACCAAGGGCTCAAGTAGAAAGAAAAAAATTTTGAAAATGATGATGGCAACAAATGTACAAATGCATGTGTGGATTGTGAGAAAAGCTGTACATGTGCCTAATAAAATGGCTTTTTAAGTAACCCTTACTTTGCAATGATTAAACCAACCCATACTGGCAACAAATTCTTCACCATGATCACCTTCGTGTGCAGCTTTTGGATCCTTGAAGAAACTTCCAGACTTTATAGGCAATAAAATATGGTAAAATAAGAGCCATATGAATCTGTTTTGGTTGACCTGCAAATTCAACTTATGGGCACACAGAGCAAACAATCTCATTTATAACCTGATTTTTGATTAGGTGATGAATTTCCAACAATATTGTTTCACACTTCGTGTGTACCTGTATAATTATGAATGGCAATGCTGTTTTTCTTTGGAAATGATGCATATATGCTTTAAGACACTTTAGAGTCTGCTGCTTCGCTCGTTGCCATCTGGGTGCTAGGACACAGGAAGAATACGTGTCAGAGCAGAACTGAGGCCAATCAAGTTTTCAGTGACTGATTTGTGGAAAGAAGATCACCAGGTGTTACTCCTCGGTAGACTTCCGCCTTCAACAGATTGGAAGTAGTGAGTGTAGTAACCGAGGGAACTGAGGGCCTAAAGGAAAATATTTATGATGAAATTTCTTTATAAATATGTGTGTGTATCATTTTATTGGGGGCTCATAGAGGTCTGATCACAATATATACATACACACTTTGTGTCAGTATTTACATCTTTGGGGGGCAGGGGACTTGTATAACTCTTATCATAATCCATCCATCCATTGCATCAAGCACATCTGTACATTTGTTGCCGTCATCATTCTCAAGACATTTGCTTTCTACTTGAGCCCCTGGTGTCAGTTCCTCATTTTTCCCCTCCCTCCCCAGAAGTGTAATTTCTTAATGAGAAAAACAGCTGGGAAAGTATGTCTATATGACCTTTTGCCACAAAATGAAGGTCAGACCTGCCTCCAACCTACCTTCTCTTTACCGTATTCTGACCCAGGACACGACATTCCTGCTAGGTTCAGTAATTTGTTGCACTGGCCACTCACAGGCCAAAAGTCCCAATTGTAGGTGATTATGAAGAAAGTGAACCGGTTACAAGCCAGGATCAGAAAACATTAAGGAGAATGTCTTCTATGTGACAGCAGTGCATCTTTGCCGCCAGGAGCCATGTCTCTCTCGGGTCCTCAGCCTCACAGTCACCTGGTGCCTTGAATGCTGCCTCAGTGGGGGGTGCCTTAAATGTTGCCTCAGTGGGGGGGTGCCTTGAATGCAGCCTGCTGCTCTGCCGCACAGTCTCATGGTCTCAGGACTGCTCCTCTGTCCCATCTCATGTCTTCAAGCCTTGAGCCCTAGTCTCCATCTCTGCCACTTGAGACAGAAATCGAGACTGTGTTCCATTTCTAGTTGTCCTGGAACTTCTCTTTTCCTATGGAGAGGGCTCATCCATATAGATCCCCAGCTTATGGCAGCTAAAACTGACCAGTTCCCTCTTTGAATGTGCTGCATGCCCAATCTGCATAAACTAACCATTCATTTGGGGGGAGGGACAGAAGCATAAATAGTAGAGCCATATTCTACTCCACCATACTTCCCACGTTTCTTCTCCCCATGTCTCTGGACCGCTAGGAGCATAGTGGTGATCCATCGGGCTGTGACCCCCCAAGGTCAGCAGTTTGAAACCATCAGGTGTTCCAGTGTGAAAGACAAGGCTTTTTAGTTCTATAGAGATCATAGGTCATTATACTCTGTCCTAAGGGGTCTCTGAGTTGGCATCAATTAATGGCAGAGAGTTTGGGTCTGGTTTTATCCATGTCTCAGGAACCCCGGTAGTAGATTTACCAGTTCTCAGCCTAACTCCCAGGTCACCAAAACAAGAGAAGGATGAGGATTTCTGCTCCTTTTAAGACTTATAGCCTCTGAAAATCAATGGAAGTCTACCCTGCCAAGAGTCAGCATTGACTCCATGCCAGTGAGGTCATATGGTGTAACTCCTACCCAGGGATTAGGTAGGCCATGCAACTAGGGCATGGGAAACACTAACAGAGGTGATTGGTCAATATGGTTAGCATGGTTAGCACTCCATTGAGCATCTCAGAATGAGCCAAATCAGAAGCAGAAACAGACAGAAATCCCAGGGTCATCAACAAAGAAGAGTCATCAGTGGAGCACTTTGTGATCTCTGTCTGGCTGAGGTCATGGGACAGGGAAAGGAGCCGAGGTAAAACCAGAAGTTGAGGCAAGGAGAGGATAGACAGAGCTGTGAGGATCTGCAGTCGTGTGGCAGGCAATTGACAACTGACAAGCTCACCAAAGCAGAGACCAGGGACCATGTGACTGAGACACTGAGGATGAGAGAAAGACAGAGACTTGACTACTGACTAAGAAGAAATCTTGCTGTGCACCTTTATGTCTTCTGGTGCTGTTTTGTGATAACCTATTATTCTTCCTAAAGAAACTCCTTCTTTATAAGGAGCATCTGTAAGTTCTGTGTGAGGACACTGCAATGGATTATCAAATCAAATAAAAACAGAGTGTCAGAATCAGTACAAGAAGGGAGGGAGGAGGTATTCTGAGCTCTGCTTCCAGCCAGGTGGCCTTGAGCTAGTGTTGAGTGGGAGTCTCCTTCTTTCTTGTATAGTCAGGTGTGGCCTCCATGCCATTTTCTTAGTATCCGTTACATAGATCGATAAATGGTTAACTATATTTATTGAAGCTCAACTGTCTGCAAGGCAGAATTATAGACACAAGAAGAGCTTCGTAGAGTATGGTTTGTACTTCAAAGAAGTCATAGAACAAATAAAAGATACATAGCCAAAGGTAAATCTGAATGCAGGGCTTTGAACCGGTTCATTCTGGTTTAATGATCACTTGCTGAGAATTTGCATTCCCACCCCACATCCACTGAATAAAAATGGACATTTTACAAGGTCCCCAGGTTGTTGCTAAAATGTAGGGCCTGATCCCATATATCTGAGGGGAAAAGGCAAATTTTCAGCAGGGTTTCCAATGGGAAAGAACCAACTTGAAGCCTTGGGAGGTTGTAGGAATTTGTAAACGAAGAGACACATGGTGGAAAAGAAAAAAGTCACATCTGTCTGGAGAGTTTCAAAAATAAGAGTTGTAAATTAACATAGGTGAACACTTCTTTAGCATTATTCAATGAAGAAAGACCTGAGGGCTTCTGGTGTTCAAGTCACTGTCAAAGGCAATTTCCCCTGAGGCTAGCCTTGCCTGGACTAACGAGCCAGCCACCCGACTAAGGAGCTTACTTTGTCTGTCCTATTCTTCTCCCACCCAAACATCTTCTGATTGGTGAACCAGATCCATCATGGGCGCAAAAAGTTCCTACATTCATCCATTTTCTCTTTTATACTAGGAATTACCAATAAAGGTTCCCTGCCTATAAACCAATCTCTGACCTGCAAATTATCATGAGGGAGTTAGTCATTTCAAAGCTCTATCAGCCTTCGCACTGCCATTAAGTCAAGGCTGCCTCATAAGCCAGGGGAAAACTGTCCCTGTGAGAGTCTGAGACTGGAACTCTTCACTCAGGTAGAAAGCCCCAAGCGGCTAGTGGGTTTGAACTGCTGACCTGGCGCTTAGCAGCACCAGCAACACTCGAGATGAACGCAAGCCATCAAAATTCAGAACCTGCGAAGCTGAGCACCAGGTGAAGGGCAGGCATTAAGATCAGCTCAACTGCATACAGACAGGAGGTGACAAAGCGCCGCCTCTGTGACCTGGTTGCAGCCCATGGCACATCAGAGTGGTTTGAGAAAATCTATACTGAACCCACAAAAGGAAAGTATCTTCTAAAACAAATGCATATTTGTAACAACAGTGAACACAAGGGAGATAGAAAAAGTTCTTGGGCAGGCAATCTAAAATATTCACCAAGAGAAGATGAGTTGATTGGAAAAGCTGGGCCAAGCTGCATTTTCCCAGCCAAGCATTATCATTAATCGATTAATTCCAGTGTGGTTTTTGTTGGCTTGTTTGTGAGCATATAGCATTATACTTTTAAAATGTTCATGAAAAAAATGGAATTGAAAAACAATGGGCTGTCACTTCTAAATCTGCAATACACTGAATCAAGAGTTTCTGGAGAAATGAATTCTTATATTAATGCAGATTCTTTAAAAAACAACAACAACAAAACACACCCTAATCTGAACTAATCTTTAAAGTAAAAAGTATAGCTCTAGGATAAAAGACTTCCCAATTTAGGAAAATAAAATTATTCCTATGGGTCCTTTTGACATTTCTCTCTAAGTATTAAGTTTGTAGCCTTTGAACATTTGGAAAACTCTGGGTCAAGAAACGGACACTTCCCTGGTGAATGTTTTAAGCAACTACCCCAAGCCTGAGGAAGGCCTCCTCCTCCTCCCCCTCACTTTTCACTCCAGCTCTGCTCCATGCAGTCTTTCCTGAAGCTAACCTTCACATGTTTGAGCAATAGTTTCATGATTTAGGCTTTGCTTATGGACCTTGCTCACAGTTACATTTTCATTAACGAAGAAAGGTTACCAGAGTTCAGCAAGTGTTTGCCATTACTTTAAAAGACCTTGCTCTCTGATAAATTACACCGACTATATAGGACTGTAAACTTGTGAGCCAGCGGCCCAAAACATGTATGGTATGGATTTACTACTTGTTTGCCATGGAGAGCTTCATTTTCTCACAATGGGTAGATACCCTCTCTCTCCCTTCCCCCAGGAGGTACACTCCCTTCTAATTTTGACTGGAGCATTTTAAAATAGAAAAGGACCAGTCCCTCCAACAGGAAGACCACACTTCAGTTATGACCTGGGCACTGTGCTCCAGGGAGGTAGGTCTCCAGCTCCAAAGGACACAACCCCACAATGCCTCCCTCCTAAAAATAATTGTCCCAATCCCAGAGTGTAGCTGAGAAGAGCAGTTTAAATCAAGCTTCTGAATGTTTCAAGGAAGGAAGGTTTGATATCATGATCTTTAATGAAACAGGGAACCAGCTTTGATTGTGACCCTGAGGTACTCTCTTCCTTACGTCAGAGGCAGTTTATTAATTCCCTTCAAATCAGTGTGTGTGCGTGTGTGTGTGTGTGTGTGTGTTTTCTCTTCTGTGTTCTCTTTCTACCCCATCTTTCTCTTCCCTCTTGTCTCCTCGTTTTCTCTCTCCCTGCTTTTAGTAACACTCGGTTACCTCCAAGTGTGACTGGGAGGCTTCCTAAGTATGTTAAGTGCTTTGAAGATGAAAAGCAATATATAAATGCCTAAGTATTGCTATAAAAGTTCAAGTAAATGAGCTCATACCATGTGATTTAAATGGAATGCATGTGATGAATACACAATCCACAGATAGCCAACCAACTAAAGAACTTCGGCTAAGACTGATGGTTTGCATGACACTAAGTTTTTAATATCACAGAATGTTTTCAGTCCTGAAAAGCTCTCAGGGGTCATTGAGTACAAGTCCTTCACTTCACAGATTGAGAAAAGGGTGGTCTCAAGTGATCAACCCAAGAGGACTTGGTTGGAGAGGGTCAGATGTGGGACAAGAAACCCAGTCTATGTAATGCTGACCAATGCTTCCTATGCCAGCCCGTGCTGCTCTGTAACAGCCCAGCAAATACGTGGAGGAAAAGATCATGCCTGCTTGAAATGTTTGCATTTGGTGCCACACATCTGCATAATGGGAGGTCAATTAGTATGACTGAACTCTTTTATTTTTCTTTTGTCCCTCCGTTAAAGCATACATTGAACTTCATTTGTAGTTGACACCATTTTTCCATTTGAAAGTGGCTGTAAGGATCTAAAATCTAAGGCTTCAAACTGGTTCCAGCCAGTACAGTCATGGCCAATGGACAAAACCCAGGACATACTGGATTTTCCAAAATATGGGGTGCCTAGAATGAGAACAAGAATGGAAAAAGTTGTAAGTCAACTTCAGGATGGGAGACTCAGAAAAGGGCTGAGTAGTAAACCCTTTCAGGAGCCTGACACAGGAGATGGGGCTATTGAAAGAATGCAAGAACTCGAAACACGGTCAAAGCAGCCTGGTCCTCAAGACCTTTGAGGTTCCCTAACCGTTGTTTCTGACTCTGCCAAGCAAGAGATTCAGTGGGTATGTAACACATGCTGCTCTTGTTTCCTAAGCAGGAGAAGTTTCTAGCAGGACATCAACCTATAATTTTCTGCAGGCCAGTTTTCATTCCAGGCACCCAGCTATTACAAAATCTGGTCTGTCCTGCCGTGGCTTTGTCGACAGGCCATAACTGGACCAGGAAGAACTGGTTCAAAGTCCTGCTAAAGCCTTTATTCACCTTTTAATGATCCTCAAAAACTATGCTAGGGCTATTCTAAAAAAATACTCTAAATGTGGTTGAGAGAGGAAATGAAATAATGGAGTCAGCTGATTCCAACCACAATCTCTAAAGAGTAAGTAAATGGGCGTTGAGATTAATTCCCTACACTGACAGCTTATCTTGAACTGAGAGTCTCCATGCTACTTTGGAATCGTGCATTTTAATAGGAGACATGACAAATTATTTAGCAGGGAAATAATAATATGCAGTACCATTTGTATGCCACAAAGAGAGTTCTAGCTCTGGGGTGTTTATAAGGAGCTCATCTTCTCACCAGTTTAGCAGATTTGTTTTGATTTGATGGTGCTGTCCTAAGTTGTGTTTTTTTTTTCTCAAGTAAATAACTTTTCTCAAACTTTAATCGAGATCAGAACAACTTAGAAGGGCTTGCTAAAACATAGATTCTGGCTCCATTCCAAGTATTTCTGATTCAATAGATCTAAGGTAAGCCAGATAATTTTCATTTTTAATATATGGCCAAATGATGCTAATGTGATTTGGGACCATACTTTGAGAGCCACTGAACTAAAAAAAAAAAGCAGCAAATTGGAGTTTGGCACTGGTCTGAGCAGCCACTTGGGTTTAGACAGTCTCCCAGTGTAAAGAGGAATTGCCAATTAATTAGGTTGCATTAATCCCTAAAGACGAGGGTTTACAAATTAGCAGGTCCACACTAGACCCACTAGTGTTTTTGTTTGTTTGGGGTTTTTTTGTCCACTTGTTTTCAAGCATTTTTCTTGGTCCACATAATATTGGCATGTTGGCATTGAATCTGTTGTCAACATTTAAAATTCATGATATTTTATATAAAATACAATTTATGACCTCTCTCAAAATATCAACTCACAAAGCGTTGAGCCCTGAGCAACCCCCCCCCCCCCCCCCC